>JTDE01000049.1:323982-360800 GCA_014338405.1 Paragonimus skrjabini miyazakii | reverse complement strand
CGGGCTAGTAATCTGGTCAGCTGGTGATATCGAAGTAATTTGTTTTGACTCGGACGGATTTGGTACATTGGCTGACTGAATATTAGTAGAGTTGCCAACCGAGTTTGGCGTTGGGAAATCATACAACAGACTAGGTTCCACTCGTGCTTGTATGTGGGAATATGAAGGAAAAAGTGACTCTCTTTCCACTGGTTCACCGTCCCGATACGGTACTGTAAATGAAAATAAATAGTGTATGCTCTTTTTACGATGAATACTTTGGATTTCACCGAATGATCAGAATATGTTTTGCACTACTATTTCTTTACACAGTGTATACTCGGTTGACTAAACCTTAGTGAACCATGATCTAAACGTTTTATGTAAAAATATCAAATGGCAAAAGCTATAAATTTATATAACACTAGTAAGGGTCTCGACTGCCAGAGCATTTCTCACACTCTTTTTTGTTTTCAGCGTAGCTCATGTCAAAAGTATACACGACCGTTTTAACTCACAAATCTTTCTCATCCAGTATTTGACTCATGGTCGTGTGAATGAGTTACGTTCGCTTAACAACTAAGCTATGTGTTTTGTTTATTTTGAGGCGGGAGAAATTGTTACTTTGACCGACAAATTAGACTTTGTTGAATGTGACACTACCGATTAATGGTTGAAAACAGCGACCGCTGCACAACGCTTGCAAATGTTAGCGTATTTCTCGGTTACATGAATCACTTATCACCTTTCAACAGAAAGCAACAGACAGGATTTTCAAGCTGTACTGCAGCGCATATTCTTGCTAGTTCAGGAGACAAGTTTCCAAGTAAATGCGTTAGAGTTCAGTTGATAGCACGACAATTCCAGTATGATCACTGACTGAAATCCTTTTTGGAAATCAGGACCATCGTATCAAAGGGTATATTAAAGACAGTTGCACCGTTTCTTTCATAGACGGTCAGAAAACCTTATGTTAATTCAAAATACTCAATATTTGTTTATTACAAATGTAAGGTACTAAGTGCAGGGGACGAAACGGTTGTCTCCTAAGTGCATGAATCGGCTTTTGGATTTTGCCGGGAACAAGAAAATATTTTATTGTAGTCGCAAACCAGTCAACAAAGTCGTGCTCAAATCCGATGACTTCATTTCCGTCTGTCATTTATATCTAGATGATATTTATTGTGCCTTTTAAATTGAAGATTTAAGTGCAATCAACCTTAGCTCATTAAGGAAATTTGGTTATGCCTTTCATCAAGTCTAATGTCCATTTTGAACGGTTGCTGAAATTGTGAGACACTCAACTGAATAAGCACTCCTTCAACCGTTTACCAACTTATCACTGAAGTCACGTTATTTCGTAGAGCTTAATGATGCGTACTCTCAACTAAACACTGTAAGGACATTCATGTTTTGACGTGAACAATTTCAGTGGCATTACTCCATATTGATTTCGAATGAACAACCCTCCCTTTGCGATCGGCGATCATTTGCAATGAAATACTGTTTGACGAGCATTCACAAGTGAAGTCGGGTATTGACGTACTTGAACATCCGAGATCAATAACTAACTATACGGACGTCGATAAACTCAGTTGGGTGATATGTAACTTGCTTAGACCCGGTTATTTTGAACGGGTCTTGCTAATAGCTACTTGCCAGTGTTCAATGGGTTGGGCTTTTCGGGTATGAAACTTTAACATGTCCGTTATGTAAATGGTTGCTTGTCGAGAAAAAACCGAACAGGCTGGATTTGGCATGTAAGATGGAGCCTCTGTGTGTATTCAAGTGAAATGTCATAATTTATCATGTTATCCCACAACATCAGATCACTCGAACTGCACACGGCTGCTGACGTTCTAAAAGGCGATAAATTATATTTACTTGCACATATGCTTATTAGGCAGAAAATAACCAGGATGATGCTGTTTATATTTACAACCGTTTGAAAAATTATAAATTCACAAAGGATTGCGGAAAAAGCCAGTAATAATGTAACGTTTAGTTTTTGTTTCATAAAGTTCTGTGTGCCAACTGTACGAGCTCTAGCATTAGGAGTGTTTGGGTCGAGCACGCGTTTAACACTAATCATAAATGGATCACGATTAAAGATGAGGAGACAAAGAATATGTTGGAATCATTGACCCTGATAGAAGCAGATGAAAATGAAAATTTATCGGATAAGACTAGCACAATGAGTTGGTTCCAGAAGCCCCTCATTACGCAGGAATAGAATAAATACAGCTTTAAACAAAGAAAAACACGAGTGTTTGGTCTTCTGAGTGGTTAAACCCCTTTCAGCCGCTAACACGAAGTTATCAGGTTAGGCAAAAACGAACAATTATATACCTGAAAATTCGCCACAATAGTTTTTGTCTACAGCTGTTATTCTCACTCAACTTATTTAATTGGAAGCTGTAGTAGTTAAATGATCGGCATCTTACTTGTGAAAAGCAGTTGTGAATTTCAAGTCGGTAAATGTCACAACTAGTTTAATAAGCTTCAAAAACTCTATTTTGTTGTTATTTATTCAACAGGTTTGTTTTGTGCAGTCTGTATAATGTTGACATGCGAGTAATTTTAACACTCTAAGTTGTGTATGCTGTAATATTTACAATTATAGAGATATCAAGAATCAACACTGAGAAGCGCTTTTATCTAACAAAACCTGCTGATTATTTTATTGAAATCAGCTGGAGCTAGACGAGATATTGATGTTCCACAAATAAGCGATTTGGACCTCCTAAATACGTAATTACCAGCGGTATTTCTGTCTATTCGGATAAGATTGGTGGCCTGTTTGGATAATCACTTGTAAAGCCAAACACGCTGCATCTGAAGCTAAAAATACCAACGTCGTCTACCCATCCAAAACTACTGGATTGTAGAATTAAATTATCTAGTTATTTATGTATATCCCTTCTCATGTTGATCACCACGCACTCCAATTCTTAAAGAATCAACAACGCAGACGTAACCCTTATCCCTCTCTTTTTCTCAATAATTAATCTTCTATTGCTGAGAGGATAATATACTGCCTCAAGTGCAAGATAATTTGAAGGTTTTATTCTGTCTTTACTGATCCGACTGATCATGTCAAAAACCTGATAATAAGCACTATTAAGGAATGCTCGATATCTGAAATTGTTTCCAGCGCTTACCAAATAAATATTAGATGATTATTTGTCGGCATGAATATCTCGGAGCAGGAACCATAAGTTTAAACTCATTCCATTTTGTAATGTTTTTCCGGCTAGTCACATATTTTAATTCAAACCGCTGGCCGGGTGTATGAGTTTGTCTCCAGCCCATATCTTATATATACTAGAAATATCAGACTACATCCCATTGTACGTGGCTTACTAGGGAAATGTTTATATAACCTGTTACATCAAAAACGTGATGAAACTTTATGTAAATTGTAGTGACGAAATGTTTTATTTTGTTGATCAGAACTTAGTTTCGAAGACATTACTGAACAAATAAATTACTCCAGCAATGCTGGTCAAATTCTTTTATCAGTTTGACTTGCCTCGACCTTTAGGATTGATAGTTGTCCCCGAAACTTTCTTCAGCAAATCGCTATGGACGCCAGAGCCGTGAAGGTGTATATCATGAGCGCTGTTTGGGAAACCTCGACCAGCAAATGGATGCGGCGTATTTGGACTAAACGGGCCACCGGCGGCACCTATCATCTTGGGTCTCACAGCTTCTACCGGCAACACCCGACGGCGCTTCTTCGGCAACTTCGATTGAGCTTGCGTATGTGTGTAAAATCTTGAGAAGTTGGAGACGATTACAGGAACTGGCAACGAGATGGTCATCACTCCTGTAATAGCACACATCGCACCCACCACCATACCTGTGTTTAAAACATTTCCCGGAAGACACCTTTAACTCTCACTGAAGGATTACGTACCTTTGGACGATAGGATCAAATTTCATCTCTCAATACAATTGTTCATTCAACCAATCATTAAATGCAACCAAAACGACAGTTTTTAAAGGGCACGAAAGATATAAAGGAGGAATCTGGAACAAAAGTTTTAGTCACTAGCATCCGTTCTGCAAAAGTAGACTATCAAAGATCGCTTTCTACATCACTTTTACAATCAAACGTTCCGTGCGAGTTGGTGTTTTCTCCTTACTTCAGAAGAAATGGTTCAGTTTGACTGAGCTGGAACTGCTCCACGCAGACTTATCTGCTGAGCCCACGGTACACCTGTGATGTATATTCGTAAACTCTTGTAAAATAGTTAACGCGACAACAGCAAAACACTAGCTTATCATACTGAACATCGAATAAGTCCACAAAACGCTGTCTGATTATGACAGCTTAGTTAAGTAAACTGGGTCAGTATACACATTTGCAGGTTACGGGAGAAAACGAATGGTCAGCGTTGACTAACCGAATAACTTCTCATTTTGTTGAACCAAGAATAAACTTTTGATAAAGAGTTTGTCTATCTCCAATTTAATGAGGGGTAATAACGAGGTTTAATAAGTTTCAACCTTAAATATGCTAGTACAAACAGAAATCTCTAATTTCTTGCAGTTTGTGGACATGAACTTTATCGTTTCAACTAACCGATTAAGCGATAATCACACGTTTGTCTCTGTCTTCTGGACTGCCGCATCGAAAGAAACAATGATGTAGATAAAAGGTAACTTGCAAGAAATTACCAGCGTAGAACAATTCCTATTTATACAAAATAAAACAGAAACAATTTTAGTTAGTAACGTATTCACTACTAACATTCATCCACACCATCTTTATCATAAATATAAGAACTCTGTCCTCATGGAGAATTTCTTCCATATTGCCTTGCAAGAGTGAAACACCATGCATGTTTGTTAGAAGATTTATCAATAAGATTGAATTCATACATATATACGCTACCGCGTGACCCTATATTTAGAAGAATCGAAAAAGTGTTCGTGACATGACGTTACATTAGTAACGTTAGTAAGACACTTGATGAAAAGATGGTTTTGGAAACGTTTTCATATAGGCTGTAGTCATTTCTAATCGCGTTTGGTTGACAGAATGTGAACGTTGATGTTGACCGAATGTGCTCAGTTGTGAGTAGTGGCCGTAAACAGACTAATTAACGGCGTCCTAACCGGCTTGAAACTATAACCGATATTTTGCAACTAGTCAAAGAATACAAAGAACTTAGTGAAAAGTTGTGATCTCACAAAAATTTGTTAACCAGTGCTAGTTAGTTTTGTTGACGAAGTGGTATATGATATTCGAACGCTTGTTCACATCACCCTGAGATACAAAGGCTGGATGCTGGTTTCTGAGAGAATTATAAGCTCGGAAAATGATATTGCTTTACCAGCCACAAGTTCTGTACATAAGCCTGCGGGTCTAATAAACTCAAAAAGGCATAAAAGAAAAATCGATCGCTTCAGTTAACATCGTCGATATCTTGTCTGGAACAAATTTTTTCAAATACTGTTACCGCAAATCGTAGCAGATCAGTATGTTACACTCGTTTTACTCATCAGCATATCCAAGTTGGTTTAAACACAGTTGTGGTGACAGTTTGTATACAAACACCACGCCTTTTAAAAAAATCAGTAAGATGAGATTTTGTCCAAAGTTTTAATACATATTATCAGTATTGTTCAGAGAAACGTTTCGCAAGTGGCAATATTGGTCTGTTACAATTTCAGTATGAGCGCCCTTAAGTGAATGAATTATCCTGATGTCCAATCTGCCTTGCATCACAATTGCAGGCACAGTCATTTCTTGATGGTTCTTTCACCACAAGTTCAGAAAGATTGGACACACCTTAACAACGAGGGAATTTTGTTTGAATTTCAAACGACGCATCTGGTTTTGTGGCTTCAAAGAGTCACCTCAGATGCAGCGGTTCATACTAGGCTTATGAATATTCCTATCGAATGTTAAGGCATACGCAACACTCCTTAGACCAAATACAGTTGCCCCAAATTTATTGATAATGCACAGGGAAGTGATCCATGTGATACACCTTTCTGAATAAGAGGATATGCGAAGCGGTAAAACTCATTCTGTTTCCCTACACCATGCGTAATTCAAATTGAATGCTTCCGGGTGGGTTAAACATTAACTCTGAGACGCTGAACATCTGACGTTTCATTTTCACTTTTTTTGTAGTCAAGGCGTGGCGAGAAGTTTGACTGAGATTTAGTGATATCTGCACTGTTTAGCAAGCAGTCCAGAACTTCATTCCTTAGAAAAGTGGCTGACCGTTTGGCGCGTGGGAATGGTGCACCGCTTTCTTGTCTCCTTGAAAAATTGCAGGTGCAAACAACTTTGTTCTAATATCTGGTAAAATGAAACGTTCCACAATAGTAATATAGATTTCCGGCTAACTTCGATCCGATTGTCCCCGTTCTCTCAAATGAGTCATTTGAATCACATTCCAAACTGTTCGCGACTTCTATCCAGCTTGCGTATAAAAAACGAAATTAATGTGCGCAATACTTCAAAGCATCCAGCACGTCCAATCTAGACATTTTGCCCCACTTCTTATACAGATGCCAGATCACCAGCTATAGTTTGCAATGTTTGCAGCGAAACTGTAAGAATTTCAGTCCAAGCGTTCAGTTTTGATCCTATTGGAAGCCGGCTAGATCGTTCGACATACTTTGTCCTTATAAAGCAATTGGACACTTGGTGAGGTGTTCATTAAGTAACAACGTAACACTTATTTGGTTCAATGCGACAGTCACTTGATCTGCTGCCAACATTGACGCATGTGAGCAATTGCAAAAGCTTTTCCCTTCCACTGTATGTAGTTAATACACCTTGGCTAGTGGAAAAACAGGAAACTTCTGATTTTGCTTGAGCTTTGCGTGTTGATCGATACGCTCACAGGAAGTAAGTAAGCATGGTCAGCCACATAATTTTGTAAGTATGCGTGATTCCACTTTCTATACAAAATGCATTAATAACATGAAGTATGGGTCCACGACTTACGTAGACTTTCATACTTTTGCTGAGACTGTTTGTGATGTAGCATACACCAAAACTAGCTCATGACGGACTAATTTCAGATATACTGATCAATAGCTAGTTCAGACCGTGCGGTACGGTAAGCATTCGCTGTAAACCATCACTTGACCGTTATCATAATTTGTCAGTGGTTGTCAAACTGTTTAATAAGCGATACAACTGAGGATACAATGTTAACATATCTGCAGTGCAGACAGTCCCATGACTAAGCAAAAGGTTTTACTTTCATTATATAAATGCTTGCTGAATGCACATATTATGTTCGATGTTTTTCCAAAAACTTGAAGTGACCACAGGAAAACAAACAATCATCGATGCATGGAATGCACGTTTAGCTGTTAAATTGTACAGTCAAACAATAGAGATTTAGTTTGTCCATTGACTTATGAACTTAAGAAGAACAAGAATTGTGGCGATCACATGAATGATCAAAATCGCTGCCATGTTATTTGTGTAACCATCTGAATGGTATTTTTTAGCATGAGTCGTAGTCCTTAAACTTTCTGAAAGCCAAAAGTTGCATTTCATGAACTGTTCACATTATATCCACTTTGCTGGTCACACTCTATCTGCGCTCATCAGATTGTACTGACCACTGCCACAAGAATGGTCAGTGATGAACATCATATTCGCTGATTTTTGCCTCCAGATTAACATTCACTCATTAGTTTTGTCTTTTTATTGTTCGTTACGTAGAGGATGATCTGAACGAAGTCAAAAAATCAGTAACTTCACATGATGCTAGCAGAAGCTTTTGATTGTTTTTTCCCTCAATGAAGATATTTACACTAAGTCAAATTCCGTCGTTTAATGCTGATTATGTTCGCAAGAGTTCTAGACGTCAATGCACCGAAACTCCGTTTTGAAAGCTTTCATCCTTGTTAGTATATTCATAAAAATAGCACATCTCAAATGTAAGTTCCAAGTAAATACACGATACCTCAATACATTGGAATGTGTTTATCTGTAGACCTAGGTCACGCAGATTAGTGGTCATGATACCGTCATAGTTTAACACATAAATATCATGTTATGTAAATTAAATACATGGTTTTCCACATATCGCAAATGTACTTTTTTTAACTGAGCTACAATTTTCCTTATGGTGCATATAACTATGTAACAGTCAGGGCTGCTAATGCGGATGTTTAACGGTCAGATTACGTTTAATTCAATTTTAAGAAAACTGGTTTTCAGTTTTGGCCTAAAGGTGAACAAGGTGAGGATATGCCAGTTTTACATAGGTATTAACTTCGTCGATTTTTATCCAGTCTTCGAACTCAGTGTACTTGGTCGTATCGGCAGTATTAGTCATAATCTGAAAATTCATACTTATACATAGTATAGATTCATCCTGCAGCTACAAACCAGAAAATCTTGAAATGACAGTTGTATACGGAGGATTTTCCAAGATGAAAAATAAATGTTTGAAGACGTTGTGATTTTCAAAGTTGACCAGATTCCTGGTCATTGACCGTTTGTAAATTAAAAATATTGCGTTGTTTTCATCGTCTTTGTAGTTCACGTAAAATACGATGCGCATTGTGACGTGCTGAATAAAACCTGGATGAATCACATGTTCGCAGCTTCTTGCACTCATAAGTTCATGTTTCGGAGAAAACACGAAACTCAGGGCCTTATTTGGGTTCATTCGTTATGTGTAGTCTTGCTCAAATGTGCTTCACACCCTAGTTCGCATTTTTACGGGGTAACTTTTCTGACGATCAAGCCATTACATTAAAATTAGGCGGGATACATTCATACTTACTAAGCCTCTTTGTACTAGTCACGGAAGGACTTTTCGACTGTATGCTTGACTCAGGGGAAAACACGATACTTACTGTTATCTGCAACTAAGTTACGAAGTATTGTAATGTACTAGAGATGCTAGGGGACAATTTTCTTCAAGTCTGATGAGCGACGCATAGGTTTCAGATTAGTTAAATGTAACCGGACATCCCTTTGTCAGATATTATATTTTTCAGTCAAATTTACGAGTATGGAATTAGACAAAGTCGTTTTGTGAACTGTCTGCCTTACAAGTTTGAATAAATTTTAATGTACATATATATATATATAAATTCATGACCAGTATATTGAACTGTTGCTTATTTTGTGGGAGTCATGAAAGTCAACTGTTGAACGAATGCATTTTGTTACCTTTGATAAGTTCAGAAGTTACACTGTCACTTTTGAAAATGAATGTCTGTGTTTGGGAGAGAAAGCATGAGCGCATTCATACAAAAAAGTGATATTAGTGTTTATTGTTTATGAGGAGGTTGATAAGTTCAATCAAGCGAATTGTTGAAATTAGATGACTATAGAAACAAACGGGGGTATACTATTTTTTAATCAATGTGTTTTACTTTCTGTTTAGCGTTCGTTTGTAAACGACATTTTTGTTGCTTATTTGTATTGGGAATGTTTACGGTGTGCAGCCGATAGAAATGTGATGTATCTAATGAAAATATATATTAATATGGACGCGATGAAGTGTGATTGTATTATTAATCCGTTGGATAAGATCAAAATCGCATGGGAAGTCTACAGTGAAACAAAATATTTGGAAGCCCCGTGTAGGTTCAACCCATACTGTTTTTAAGTTTGCAGTGGCTTTCAAACATTTGTAGATTGTTTATGATATTACCAAAATACATTGTTTTTGTAAGAACGTGACTTGATTGCACCGACCTAGTGGTATGGCTGTATCTGGCCATAGATGCCAGACAGCCGCAATGATCGGCTTACATTAGCTGAAAGACTGAGTGCTTGTCGAGTCTGTAATCTTACCTTGCAAAGAGCATCTAGAAAATTCAGTCAACTCGAATTAGTAAATCGTTTTATGAAGGAATGTTTTCAAATTCAGAGGGCTGCGTTATTAGGCAATTTAAAGTTTACAGTCGGAAAAATATAATCTTATTTTTTACTTTCCATATTTTCGAATTTTTTATTCAGTTTTGTCCATGAACGTACTTTTAACGTTTAAAATGTAATTATGGCAAATTATCATACTGATTTATCTTGCAGGGTTGAATGCGTATAAAAAACAAATGTCAGTCACCCTGACAGCTTCCGCATATACCGTGGTGGTCAAAGTTAAAGCACAGTATTTTACATTTTCCAGACAGAGTTGAATAATTTCAACATAAATCAGTCTGATCGCAGCTGTCATATCCTCACATGATTTTTAGTCAGCCACATTTGAAAAGAAGCACATTGCTCGAATTTCATTCTGGTAATAGCTCATCAGTGGTATTTGTTTTAGCCATTAATGAGATTAGAACTTTGGCCACGTTTTTCTTAGGCAACCACGTTGATCACTACGTATTCGGCTTCACATTAAGCAAGATCAAATTATCGTATACATAGACTTGGCCACATTAACTTGTGGTAGTGCTCAGATTGCTTGATTACCTCGGCTGAATAAACAATAACTTTCCTGTTAGTAACTACGGATGACCACTACCACAGCTTATCTCCAGGTTGAACTAACAGAAACGTTAAACTTGTTGGACGACATTTTGATAAACGGGAAGTAGTAGATGCCCTTGAGTTATGTAAATTTACCATCTCAAGGTTACTAACTGGGATTAACTAGACAATTACTGTCGCCTGTCAGGGCGACCGAGCAATCTGAGCACTATTCCAAAGTGACTGTGGCTGAGCGTTCTCATAAGATAATGCAGTCTTGTCTCAAGTGAGGTCAACGGCGTAATGATTAACATGGTCGTATAATGAAAGCGTGGGTGGAGCTTTACGCATGGTAATTTTTGACAGGTTTTAGGGAGGGCAAGAATGGAGTATGGTTTGTTTTTTTTAATGGGGCGGATCAGCATGTACGTGAGAAAGCAGCAGATACTATCAACTGTGAGTAATCTTCAGTTGCCATTAACCATAATCTCCTGCCACTCACCAGTCCACAAACTGCTATAGCCAGATGAAAATATGCTTGCCATTTTTGAAGCGGTAACATAATAAAAGCAGTCCGAATCTAAAGGTGGTTATTTCGAAAATGAAAAATATGTTGTTACTTTCCTGTTTGAGCACATGAAGTTCAAAGTTCCCCGCTGGTGCACCCCCTGTAATTTGCCAAAGTACGCGTCTTGGCATAAATCATTCTACAAGAATCTGTTTGGCGCAGTAAGTGAAAAGACGAGGCTTGTTTGCTGGTAGACAATACAATGAGAATAAATTTGGGGATGCGCTATTCATCAATTTCACCAAAAAGTCAAACATTTTCTCCGTGGTATTGTCACCCTTGACGACAATGCGTTGCAAGAATCTGATTCTCTTAAGCAGTACGCAGACTGAATTTCCAAGTTACGTTTGGTGGTCCACAGCCGGTTTAGTGCACTAGAGATTTCGGCTTTGTTAAAATACTTCTTAAATTTATTTTAGCTGGGTACTGCGTCTTTACCTCAGTCAGGTGGATCACCGGCAAATTATCACTGTTTGCCGCCCTGAATGGTTCTTTCAGGTCACAGGATTTCTAAAACAAAATGAAACCTCCGAACTGACCAAGAAAATCGTTTCTTCCTCAGTGTCGTAACACCGTGAATAATGGCTCAACTGCACATGTGTTATACTTAATCGCGCTTATTTTACAAACCGATTCATCTGTGTACTTTCGGACTTGCGAAGACGAGTGTCTTAAATCTCAAGAAGACGACATTCCACTACAAAGGTTGATCAAGCATCCGTTAACCTTTGAACATAAAAAAACATTAGACTGTGCATTTCTACCGATGTACTCATGACTATCTATAAAGAAGCCCAATAATGTGAGATTGCTGTCGTTTAGATGTTTGTGAATGTTTCGTTTTCCAAAAAGTTGCCGACTTCTGTGACTGGCTGGCTGGATTATATTAAGTCAGTGTTAGTAGACGTTAATGCTTAACCTAGTACGCTTACCTACAAATTGTTGTTTGTAGCTTAGGTAAGATTATGAAACATCTTAATCCACATGAAGTTCCAGAACCGTACGCAATGTTAAAAGATGTACTGAATGCGATTATATGCTTGCTGTCAAATGTTAATTTATATTCATTCATGAGTATATACAATGGACAGGTTTGAGATAATATCTGAATATCCAAGTCTAGGGCTAAACAGTAAAAAAATTTTAATGACTCACCTTCTGTTTTGATATAACAGCTCAAAGTGGAAAAGTGACATTAGTTTGAGCTACTTATAAAAAATCTGCGCAGGAAAAACTCAGACAGCTTTCGAAAGTTCCTGTTTTTTGCAACATAAAACATTGTGAGGTTGTTTTATAACAAATTAAGGAGTCTGCATAGAAAAACATTTAACCGAAAACGTTAACATCTGACTAATATAACGCAATTAGTCATTATTTCTTGAAGTTTGTTAGAAGATGTATGAAATAATTTCATCCAGCTAACGATGGCATTCAGGACAACATTTTTGCGTACAGGTTGCTATTGATTAAAGGTGACAATTGATGTTTAACCGGTGACCCATTTGGAACATACAACAGTGAAGTATATAAAGCACAGCGCGCTATGATTCTACCTGTCACTATGACTAAAAGCAACCAGTCTAGGTTTGTCACATACCATCATTCAAGTAAATGCATACGGAGCTGCATAATGAATCACTTGTTGAAGACAAACCAACAACTTGTTACCCGTATCACGAGTAATGAGCTAAACTGATTAGAAGCACAATTACGGATGTCAGGACTTTACACAGAGGCGGACAAAACAAAACCCTGCCCAGTTTACACCGGTGCGATTAATATATACAGGATAGAGGGCCGTAGATCATGGTAGGTCATCGACATTGATGTTTTCATATTTGGGCAACAGCATTCACCGAGACGCTTATCAATTGGTTCCCCCAAACTGGGGCTACAATATTGGGCGCGATTTAAAAGTTTGATATTTTCTACCATCCGATAAGTGCTGATAACCTGCATTCCCTTATAGCGCTGTATGAAGCCTTACTGATAAGTTTACTTTAAAAGTGTTTGCAACTAACCCAGATGTAAAATACATGCTTTTCATTTTATTGATTTGTTCAACAAATGCTCAGAGTAGAACGCTATTAGAAAACGCGAATTGGCCATTGAATAAACGAATGTACGTATTCATAAAATACTGCATTGTTTGCGAACTAGAATATAGCTATTGTAAAATATGTCAGATGGCTTTCATGATGATATGATCTGTGTACAGGCGCCGTAGCGACCGGATAGTAAATGATAGTCATTTTTGGGAGTTCACTTTGAGAATACTTTTTGTGTTTCCTCGAACAGAAATTCACAATGCAGTACCGGTCCAATTAAGCTGCTAACAATGGGAAAACTTTTCCTGTGGAAGAAGGGCCTCAAGGAAATGGCTGCAATATTGATTAATACATCTTGCATGTTCATAACTTATATCAGCCTTTCTTTCAGAGACTTATTCCAAATGTTTAATCAGTGATCAGAATCTGGGTTGTGAGTTCATTTTGTGATTTATAGGGTGCAAATAGTTTTCCATTTCAAATCGTTTAATGGCTAGCTCTGAAACCATAAACATATAGCTTTTTCCTGGTCACTGTTTTATTGCAAGAAAACGTCAAGTAAAATAATAACACGTGAATAGTCTTATGTGATTTTGAAGACAATCAGCTCGGGCCGATATCCATATTTCTGTGGCGAGAAAACTCATGACTAATCTATATCGGTAAAAAGCGCTTGATTTTCTCTTTTAATAAAATTGTCTCTTGAAACACTTTATATTTTGATAGGAAGTTTGTCTCTTGCTTTCACTTTTGTTCGCCTTATACGGGAACATAATAAACAAGCATACGAAATGTCAACAGCTTTAATGCAGTTTAGACGTTAAACGAGTCATACTAAACATAACACCGTCAAGAAACCAACTACTGAAACGTGTCCATTTCTTTATGTAAGGATATGTTTGTGGTGAGCAATGGAACTAAGTGCTATTTGCCTGGATGGGTTATTCAGTTAAAATGTTGCTATTGTTTGATAACCGTAAATGTTGTGCTATATAAATGAACGTATGAAATGAATTTATGTTTATATTCACCAGATCAAGTTCAAAAAGCAATGTTTGGTTAGTTGTTTACATCAAATCAAAAGTGGACAGAACAAACTCAATGAATACAGTTGCAAGATACACAGACGGGAACAGAGAATGAGAGACAGATACTGGAGAATGATAAGACAAGGGAGACACGGGGGACAACTCCGAACTGACTCATGGTTGTCTCGTCAGATAAATATGTTTACAGAGTGGAAATTTTATCATCACACTTGACGTCTCATTAAAAATTGCAGGTATCCTCATGATTCTGGATTTCCACCACATTCAGGATGCAAACATCCAGTGTAGTCGTTGACCATGAGGTGATCACCCTAGTTACCAAAACGTAATGTTGATTTTGTTAACAGCCAGTGCTTTGTATCTCAATCGCTTCTTGCAACCAAATTACAATACTTGTATGCTATTTTATTCAACAAATAATTTACGGGAGAGATGTATATTTTGTGCCCTGTCTTTATCGAGGTGATTTCACACTTTTGATATAATTTATCTTCGGTTTTAAACAACCTCAGCAGTGCGCAGCTATGGTCCAAATGAGTGCTCGTTTTATGATAAGCTTGTTTAATACATGACCTATTTTACGCTTGGGAACGTACTCAGATATGCTGATCACCGATAAGTTCAAGACGTTTCGGCTGATCATAAATTCTACTTTATACTTTTACGCTTTCAATTTTGTCCATACGTCTGTCAACAATAATAATTTCAAGGACAATGACTGGTAGATAAAATTTTCATATTCTTTTTATCCGACGGACTTGAACTGTTCCAGACTGTTCTCCGCTTCAATGGCTATGACCATAATAGGGATGACATGCCAATTTTAGTTTTACAGTGTTTGGTCTTTGACCAGCTCTCCACTTTGATCGGTTAGGCTTCTGCTTGGGATTCCCAAGTAGAGCAGTCTAGAAATTTCAATAGTTCTTCTCTACAACCTTGCTAATAAAACGTCAACGTCGACAAAAATCATATGTAAATTTCACGCATGTGGTCATAAATTAGCCAAATTTAGCAGAACGGTTGCCTGTTTTTTCTGTTAGATTAAAAACAACAGTTATGGGCTGTCAGTGATACGAAGCACCAGTTCGGTTTTCTTTCGCCAGACACCATATTTCAACTGTTGCTACATTGTACTGAAATACACCATTCTTTACGAATGCTATTACGGTCAGGTGCCACCTCGGCGTTTGAGTTATTTTGTCGAGTGTCACTGCTCTATAGCAATAAACATATGTAAACGACCTATCTTGACGCAAAATAAAGGCATTCAACTGGAAACTCAGTTTAAAATGGAACACGATAAAAGTGTCAAGAGCCTCATCAAATGGCACAACTACTGACAGGACCTCTCACTCATTTAGCATTATAAAAGATTCTCTCCCGTAAGAAAGTTTACAAAGCAGCACACAATCTTGTGCTCCTCGAGCACGTTCACGCTAACGGATCACATTGTTGAGTCTCAAGACAGAACGCGTTTTCCGATATGAACAACGGAAACATTCATCAGCTGTATCTGGAAGGGGTATTAACGAAGTAAACCAGTGATGGAGCCGCCTCTCGTAACTGTAAATGAAGTGTGATAACATTGGTCAGTTTGTGTCACTGAGAAAGTGAGTATTGTTACGCTGCTGCCTCATGCTGTTACGGCCCCAATGCCTAAAAGTTCTGTTGTCATTCTCACATACCATCAAATGTGCGAAGAAAGAAAGCCATGCTATAAAATAAGAAAACTACATAACAACCAGTATAGCCGTAGTAAGAGCAAAACGGTGACCTGAGGTGGTGCACGCTCAGCCATATTGGCGGTGTGTTTCCGCCCTACGCAGCAATGATTACTATTATTGTTTACGGCAATGATGGCTTGGTAGACTAAAGCTTCATGTTACAAATCTAATAGCGACGGGTCAGATATCAGTGTGGATGTGTCTTTGGTGCGCAAGCGTGACAGGTGGAAGTCTACCACAGAGAGCTCCAAACTGGGTGTGATCATTAGGGGATATTGTAACGCACTCGTTACAATGCATACGGTAAATTCGGAGTCTAAGGTGATTTGCAAAAAACTAACTGTATGAAGATCACACATCACTAATTGCAACTGCGCATTGAAACAACACCACAGTCTTATTCGCCTGAAAGCAAGCATTACATTTAGATTGCTGCAATGATCATACGTTTTGATCTTCTTCCAGAAACTTGTAAGCTGATTATCCTAACTATAACTCATCAATATTATACCATAAACTCCGTCAGTCAAGCCAGTCTGAGAGTGGATTCACAAATACGTGTTAGGCACAATGAAATCCGCATCAGTAAACTGACTTTCGATTGTTGTTATTAATTCCTCATCATTAGAAGTGGTGTTGCGTTTTGCCTGGTGTCTGGGTATTGAGCCAAAGTGTGGTTGTGCCTTCCAAAAAGATACTTCTTCTGGGACGATACTAAGAGGTCATTTATGAAAGTGTTGTTCACCACTGTGAGTCGACATATTTGGTCAATTCTAATCAGTGGTAAAAGGAAGTCATGCACGGCATCAAACTTGCGCTTCCGCTCGACACACTGTATTGTAAGTAAGATTAGAAATGTCGATTAATTCTACGCTGTATAACGTCTCAGGAAGATTCTAAAGGGCGTTGTAGTACGACATACAAATACAATCCGTATCTATGTCAACGTAGGTTTCTGTTTTGATGCTTATTCAGTACTAATTTAATTCTTCAACATTAGACTAAAGTTTTCGTTTAGCTGTTTTAGCTCTATTTGAGCGACTTGACTAAATTTCGAATTGTGGTAGATGTGTCTAATCCATGTTCATTCCATTGACGCCCAACATAGGCTTGATTGCAGTTTCGGGTATTCAACACTCGAAGGTTACTGAGAGGTGGTACGGGACTTGGCTGTTATACGGTGAATATCACTCGCAACTGATCGCAGCTCTCGCATTATCATACAAATTTCGGTCTGTCGCTTTCGAGGTGAAGCAACAGACGTGACGTCTCTTGCTAAAGCTCACCAGTAGTGCATATCTTTGCCGCGGGCAGATTAGGACTCTGGTCACGCTTTTATGAGACAACCTTGTTGATTATTTTGCCACTTAACACACGTTAGGCACGAGCGAATTATCATATGTAAACGCTGAGCAACGTTTCTTTCGGTGTTGCCTAGGTCGCCCGATCGCCTCGAGAGGATACAGCAACTTTCCTATTAGCTTCGATCAGCAGCCCCACGACTAGGACTTTTCCTCAAGTTGAAATCATGCAAATCGATAAACTTGTTGGACGATAACTGTATTAGTTAGGTTGGCCGGACACAGATCAAATTAACTGAACTGCACTTCTCCATATCTGTTGGGGACAGGCGAATTTAGAACGACGCTAAAGTATGAGCTTTTGCTCTCAAATCTAGAAGTCGAAAGGTATCAAAATTGCCCCTGTGAGAAAGTGTCCTTCGACGGGGCACCTTTTGATCTTCTCTCACATTAATGTCTGTGGGATTAAACCAACTACATTTCAAGCGGTTAAACCCGATGGGGTTCGTTTGTGCCTTGCTTCTGTGAATCCTGTCAGTCTGATCGGTCAATTAACCTTGTCTTATGATGTACATGCTTGACAGGAATATTTGTCTGAATAAATATAATAAATTTACCTCTTAAGAAAACTGAGATAAAGATATCCTTTTCTTAGATACAATTGGATAGCATCCTGCTGATACAGATAACCACAATTCATCGTCATAGATATGCCTGCTAGACTTGAGTATATACACTGATGTTTTACTGCATAACTGTGGTATGCGCAGGAGTTCTTCACATACTTACACATACCCTGTCCTTCTGTCTAATTTTATTTCCACTAAACCAGTAAATGAGGTTGCTACGTGAGGATAGTACTTCTTATTAGATTAGGCTGGGTGAACATCTAAACCTAATGTATACAGTGACAATGCATATTAAACTGAACTACTGAAGAACAAAACGTTCGTGCAATAGCTTTGATCCCAAAAGGAAAATAGTCTTATTGTGGAACTGAGATCCATTAAAATGCTCGTTTTAGAAGTTCCGGAATAAACACGCATTCACCAGAATATGTCAAATGTTCAATGTTGGTGTTAACAGCCTCGTAAAATTTGTTTGAATCACTTGTAATTTGGTGGATATGTTTGATTGTTTCAAGTGGCTCTAAATTGGAATGATTTATTGAACACAGCGGGAGTAGGAAACAAGGACATACTTCAACCGGAAAATATTTATCCTGAGCCCCAGAGCTTAAATTTGGGAAATATCGCGTGATTTTTTACTCATGCAAGCAATACTTGTTATTCATATACTAAAGTTGAGGCATGTGTAAGTCAGTACATGGTTTGAAGGGAGAATTCAAGAACCGAGTCGAAAGAAAAAAATATCTTCACATACATGCATGTAAAATCGGGACAAACCAATAGATTCACAAATGAATCTTTGTGTGAACTGCACATTTTGGTCGAATACCCACTTTAGCCTACATGTGTCTATCCACCATAGTCCGTCTCATGTATCCGATGAAACCGATTGAAGTTCATCTTCCTTGAATTTACTTATAAACTGAAAACGCATCCGAAGATCCCGGTGATTTACTTTTGTCTGTTTTGAAACTGTTAGGTTAGTGACAATCTGACTAGGTTAATTTCAGAAGATCTTTACCATTGGAGCACACAGTTGTTGCGGGCAAATTCATTTCATTGTGGAATCATCATGCAAACGGAAAATGAGCCTAATTTAGTGACTGATTTCATGCCTGAAACAGAATATTACTATACGTTTGTGAGCATAATTGTAAGGTTTCCTTGATAAACAGGGAATGTTCTTCCCTTCAACCCACAAAGGGACAACTTTCTTATTTTAGTTATCTTAAAACTCACGTAGTTTTATATCACAGTAACCGACACGACATTATAATGGAACAGTGACAGACAGAACTACTCACGTAGGCTACCTATGATTTACAAAATGGACACATTATTCAGTATACCTGTCAACACGAAAACCCAAAATTGTCGTTCAAAACATATCGGCCGATGTTGTATGTCAATCAGTATTGGAACTACTAATCAAATAGCCGTCCTGTTGTATCCATTGGAAACGTTCTTACCATGTACCATTTTTCCGTTTATTAAATTTGAAGTCACTTATGAAACTTGCCCAGTAGAAATCAACTTAAGACTTCAAGCTCATTCAGCTGTTCAGGTTAAATAATCGTTTCTATATTAAGCATAAAAAATAGGCATAAATCAGTCTTTCTGATGTGTAACGTGTGTGATGATATACATTGTAATTGAAAATTAATGAGAAATTATGCAACCTATTACTTGTAGATGCGTAATAATTTCTCAAAACATACTCGGTTCTGGTATCATGTACATTTTACAAACCATGACAACTGAACCACCAAGTTATCAGGGAGTCTGTTATAGTTGGAAATCCAAACTATTTGTACCAAATGGCTATCCCAACACTAAAACTAAGTCACCTAGACAGATTGATGAATTATTCAAAGTCATGACATATTTATTACGATGCCATCTTCAGTGTAATAAAGGAAACCAGTGAGTCCGAGTAAAAACCAACGAAACAGTAACAGTCTACTTACAGTCGATTTCCGTCATTGTAGGCATGTATGCATGCATGTTTATGACCGCATATGCGTGTGGTTAAATCAACCAATGACTAAATGAATAATCGCATTGTCACTCAATGTTATTGGCGGTACCGTAATGACTACAGAATATTGAACAATACACGACAGACATTTTTTGTCGCAAATAATTCACAGCTGTTTTAAATAGCATGGAGAAGGTGGTAAGAATAATTTGAAAGACGGGTGTTTCTCACCATGACATTGAATCTGTTCACAATACCTGAGAGTTTGTGTGCGCCTTCACTGACAAACCTACCAATCAAGCGTCTCGTTACTTCACACCTTACGATGGTCCTACTGTACTGTGTACGAGCGATCACACTACACCACTCACACCGATACAATTCAGTAGCGAGTCGACAGCATGGATTTGGACATTGAAATAGTCAAGGAAAAAATACAAGAACAAACATTGGAGTGCACTATGGCATGAAATGGCTCTCGGTACATAGAGGAACTGAGTACTGGTGTCCATGGCAACCGTGACATTTTGGGACCAGTACCGTACGCAGACGAGTGGATTAATATGGGTTCGTAACAGTACTGTTTGCGGCTTCATTCACTTGGCAACGGCTCTGTTGTCGGAGTCATACATTTTGGAAGCCTTATGAACAAAAGAAACTGCGTTATAGGAAAGGACAAGTTGAATCGACCTCAATTGATTACTCTCTGATGAATCCCTCAGTTACCGCCGTCAACTTTTATGAACGACATCATCCGCCGAGGGGCTCTGTTGCTACACTATGGAATGGTTGTATGCACTACTTTCATTAGAGACAGTTAAGTACACGACTCACTGCACAAGCCTACTCAGTAGGAGTGATTTCGTGCCCTATTACAGTTATACCGAGTGTTACTCATTGCGAGTTATTCGAAGTAAATTGCAGCAAAATTTATCACAAGGAAATGACAGTTTAGTTTTTCAGTCAGTCTACAGAAAATAATGTTCGTCAGCAAAACGCACTCAACCCAGTATTTTTCCTATTCAAACTACAATGTAAAAGAGATGAAAGCGAGAGGTTACAAAAGTAACTTGAAGTTTTATACTTCAACACTGGAACAAACAAATAAACATTGCCGTTTAACAGGAGCTCCGACCCAGCTAAGTAAATTGGTTACTCACACCGGTGACTTTTAGCATTCATAGTAATGTTCCTGGCGAATCGTTAACATATCACGGCAATGCTGAAATTTCTTTGAGGTTTGACGTGTTACGGACGTCGTAAACCAAAAGGAGCCCGGGTAAGCACGTCATTTGGGTGCTAGCAACCTAGTTCGGTGCAATACACTTACCACTTGGCCGAGTAGTTAGCTGACGTTGATCCTGGCCAGCACCAATGAAAAGTTTGCTTTGGTTACTACAAGTGAACTTGATGATACAATGACGATGTGTCCGCCGGGAGGCTGAGACTGCCACAGCCGGTCCAGCAATGTTATCCGCTACGCCACGCAGCCACATGCACGACCCACATAATGTCACTTTTAGCTATATCGTGTGTGTCTTTTGTATGTATACCTTAATGGGTTGCTCACACTAAATACTTGCCGGGTACTTTCCGTATTGATACAGGTAATATTTGTTGAACTGGTATTATGGACTGTTACTTGAAATTCTTCCTTCGCTTATCTTGCACCGCCTTATTTAATTGCTTAGGCCTCCGTACTATTGATTGACACTTGCCGGAGGTCACCTAACGTGCACAGAGTTCACTTGGTTGTAAGTTGTATAATTTACCAGGAATGACTTATTTGTTTACATATCTAGTTTGATCCATCTAAGCCCTCAACATTCCGTCTTGCATTGCCTGAATCAGGATGAACTATGTACAACCCTAGATCCAAACAGATTGCTTGGTTAGGTTATTTGATTATCGAAACGATCAACATAACCCAGAATTAATGTGAGCATAATAGCAAACGTTG
Source organism: Paragonimus skrjabini miyazakii (assembly GCA_014338405.1). Lineage (NCBI taxonomy): Eukaryota > Metazoa > Platyhelminthes > Trematoda > Plagiorchiida > Troglotrematidae > Paragonimus > Paragonimus skrjabini miyazakii. The sequence continues at coordinate 339,144 of JTDE01000049.1, read as the reverse complement.
GAAACGGTCACGTTTGACCCTCGAATGACTGTACTTGACAGCAAAGTATGCAGCACTGACGCTTGCAGCATTCTATTCCCCACTCCAACTAGTTGCATGCTTCACATCACAAACTTTATTAATCAAGCATGAGCATTCAGACTTTATGTTATTCTAAACGGTTTCTGTTGCCACTTCCAAGGACTTAGCAAATCAGCTTGACATCATAACAAATGCTTAGTATTTTAAATTAATGGAATTTGAGTACAGTAGACAAGCTAGTATAAGTTTCAGGTATATTTCTGACCTGGAGATACAGTCCGTTTGTTGAATATGAATATGTTGAACACGTTGGCAACCGGGCCGTACTACTATCCGCATGAGTAGTATCTGTCTTATTCGAGTTTGACGACTGGTTTGAAGACACTATGTCGATTACTTTAAACCGCAGAATCATGAGTGCTCAGGTTACCGACGGCCTGGCATTTAACTGTCTACTTATAGTAGGTTTGATACTCTTTCATTATCACTCACACACTCAACAGCCACGATCATCTCGGACAGCTGATGGACTTTCATTCCAAGACCTATGCACGTTTCGTTCTCTAACTGGCTGTTGGAATTTTGGCACCACTGGATCACAAAGCCTCCTTCTTCTGTCCGGCTCGCAGCCGCAGAGCACACGTATACGGTTAACACCTCGTTCGATTTAGTCCCGCACCAAACAGCAAAAGACGGTATAGGCTGTGTTGTTTCACGTTCTTATTTCTCATGTTTGGTCGGGCTGGCTCAGAATGAACATGAAAAACGCGTCGCTTTCTTTCACGCTGTTACGTATGTGTGTACTGACTGCGTTGGGGGCTAGCTACTGATTATTGACGGATTACATGATCTTTGCTGAAAACGATTCATTCGCGCAGTCACCATTTAGATGATTACTAGATATTTATGTCTAATTCAATCACCAGAAACTCCGGCAAGTTGAGGGGATACAGAACACAGACAAATCCATAGGTCTGATGACGTTATTACTTAGGGTGACTTTGTTAAATGGACGAGGCATGCAATTATCATGAGACGACCAACGATAATCACAAAAAGACTTTAAAATTATGAGCAAAGTTTTTTTTAGATCCTTACATCTTTGGATGTTAATTAAACTTTAGGTAATCTAAGCCAAACAATAAAAAATAGTTTCTGTGGTTTTCATAAATGAATTCTAAACACAAGAAAACACGCTTAAATTCGGTGAGGCCACAGTGCCCATGGGATTGCCTTTAACTGCAAGCTCGAACGTGTGTCCAGGTTGCCCCAGAGTGTGCACCTAAACAATATCCAAAACATTGTCTGTCCTCAACCTCGTTGAATGTCGATGACAAGATAATATATAGAACTTTAGAAATGTTAGCACCCTTGCATCTGAGAACAAATGTTCCACAGCTTGAAAGCAAACACAAAAATCACCTTTCCTTGCTTAACTAAATTGAACGGAAATAAATTTATTAGTTTTTTCTATGACAGCGGGCTACGTAGTTATGTGGACAAACTAGTTACACTTTTCAGGACTACACACTGCTGCATGCTGCGTTTAAGTTTTTGTCCTCGTTTACTAACACAATTAAAATAGGATGAGGTAGAACCAAGAGATCACTGTGAAAACAAGTAAGCTAGCGAAGTGCCGACAGTCTGTAAAGGTCATCTGGGCGATCAATAGCAAGTGAGGAATGCATGTATATTTAAGCGTAAATAGCCGTGAATGAGATTTGTGCCTTTTCCCTGTCTAGTCCGCCTAGCTTACAACTGTTGCTGTTCACTTCCGTCCATCAGTACAGTGGGAATGGAGTAGGTCTACATTCTACAGTTTATATCTGGCCTGAAACACAATTTCCAGAGGCATTTATCACGTGTGGACACAACAGAGATAATTTACCATCTGCGTGGTTTCCATGACCTTATCTATTTCCTGCTGAGTTTATGTTTTCTGTGACCCAATTTCATTTACCCGTGTGTAAGGTAACCTCAAACAAATTATGCATTCTTACTGCTAACCAAAATTCGAAGAAGCCAACAAGTTCTTTCGAACTGGTAATTGTCTGCAAGTCAACTAAGAAAACACGAGGAGCCCTGGATCATTTACTTGCATTTCTAGACAAAATCCCATTACTAATAATGTGTGGTCCCTCTAATCGCAAAAGTAACCATGGGATAGTTGTAAACGCGAGTTGAATGTTAATGCTTGCAAGATATTTTATCTGAAATACTCAACAGCCCACCATTTAGCATTTGACCATTTTTAGGATTATCCGTCCAAAGAGAAATGTAACAATATTGAAATTTCAGAACACCATATTTTTGAGGGTATAGGGCATGACATTTTCACGCTCGAACATAAAGTTTTAGCAATCACCAGAAGCCTACATTCAAAATGAGGGAAAAAATGCTACTCAATGATGGTTAGCAAAATTCATCTCAGGGGACATTATCTTAAATCTCAGGCTCATGGACACCACGGTGCTCGTCGAATTATAAAACCTAGATCATGCATGAGCTAATGTTATACCAGGCTTCAGCAAAGTATTTAGCAGAACAATTTGAAACTGTTCGCCAACAACTGTGTATGTAGCCTACAAGACATGTCCGATTTTGTTGCCAAAAAGAAGGATGCTTATGGTATTAATCAGTACTGGTGTTTACCAGACATCAGTTTGTTGTTCACAAATGTACGTTTGGTGGAGTCTGTAAATTTTATGTGAATATATCGACTAGTCGAATGTTAAATTATGCGTACCCACACCTATGCTGAAATAAGCGTTTCTACCATATTCTCTCTATAGTTTACTTCAGACCCAACAGCAAACTGACAGGGTCGCCCCAGAGTATTAAGTGGTCCATTAATTGCTGGCATGCTTATGAACTAACCTTGGCATCAACAACTAAGCTAGACTATTGAAAATATGTGCCGTTATCTAAAATATACAGATCAGTCCCTACTCACTGGTTTAAACAAAAATATTCTGCCATCACTTTAACTTCTGAAGTACCAACAAAATCCGTTTTATTCTTTAAATATAAACCGGATGAAGCTCTGAGAGATGGTTTACAACGCTTTGTTCACGGCGGATCAACATGAACAAGGTGATATGAAAACTTTGGTAGTCTTATGCATGTGAAGCAAAAATGAAACCTCATCGGGATGGTTTTATGTTCCTCAACTTGGTTGTAACTAAGTCACAGGTTACGGTTGGCGCAGTGGAGAAGAAGATCTGTTCACCTTCCTTCCCATTGCGAGTGATGTTATAGGAGGCAATCAATCGCCGGCTCTTTCGGGCATTCAGGCGCACATTCGTTGGCGGCAAGGCTACGAATTTGGTTAACCACATCCCTTTGTTGACACTCAGCCTGAAGGACTAGCTTCATGTCCAGGCTTCTGTACTACGTCACTTGCTGTTGTTCAAATCAATGTACGGGACGCATAACTAGGCGTTTTACCAAAGGGTTGAATGAACACCATCTGATGCGGTTCGGGGTTAGTTGGACCAAGTCCTTCTACAACGCGATCGTCGTACATCTAAACGATGCTGATCAACGGGTTTACCTACCTCAGGCTTTCTGTGTAGTGTGAAGAATTCCCGTCAACCAGTCCACACTGATCACAAAAAGGAATGTTGTTCATCGCTGAATTAATCGCCATGTTATTTCGCAATCCGATTCTCTGGTCGCACAAGGAAATCTTGCAAGCTTCGCATTTACCCTGGACACACACCAGTCACACCACCAGTCTGCATTCCTACCCAAACTCCCATCTATAACTCTACGATGTAGTTGGAACGCAAATTTACCCTTGTGAATGGTTAAATTACGGAAACTCAGAAGTTTGTAACGCCTAAAGTGGTTAAGTGATATTCCGCGTAACACCTTTCTTCTGCCTAAATGGTGTTACATTATTTACTGTTGTTTTAACAGACTGACAACTTATTAACACATCGTTATTTGATGTCGACAGGCATGGCCAGGTTAGTGCAACGAGGATAGATGGATAGAAACAATCTGCTGCAACTGAGATCAGCTCACCGCAAAAGCAACGGCGGCACGGACATTAGGTTCCATATTAGGGCTAGTGTAATACGAATGGATATAATATCAGCCTCATAAACTCTTCTGATCTTATCACTTGGAGTGAAGGCAATTGGTAGGCAAACAATGCTTGTGAAGGTGTGTTTTCAGACCACATGATATCTCGTAAGTATGACACGTGATCCCAGCAAATGATTAACTTTGCCCCCCTAAGGAAATTAAAAGAGGACGACAGTAACTTGCTACTCGAACGTAATAAATATGCGGGGATAATTTTGCCAGGTAGCGTGTATGGACAGATCGGACGGCGTATTGATGGATCAGACCATATTCCGGAAAGTTGAGGCAGAGAAAGTCAAGGCAACTGTTGTTGGGAGGTATTGCTAACCCTCAAAATTTGAGAAACAAAATCGATTAATTGTTAGATCATTGTTTGATCGGAGGCGGCCAACTGACTCAGCTAAACACCTGAATATAGACAAGACGAATTCGCCATGTAACAGAATGACGCAATTATTGGCTGAAATCTTTGAGTAATTCCACCATATATTAGCTTGATGGAGCCGCAATGATACACACCATTTCATAAGGGCTATGGAAGATCAGAAAGTGGTTGATAACAGGCTGATAAAATTGAGTTATAGCTCAGTTTCTACAAAATTACAACCAAGAGAAACTACAGACCTTTCAGTTGATTACTTCTGGTTGAGTGGTATGATTCATCGGTTGTCGGGCGATTTTCTGTTTGCTGACATGAACGCTGAGCAGAAAATATCGGTATGAGAAAATGTAGAGTTAAACATAATGGCTCACACTGAACTTATCGCTAGGTTCTGTGCTGGCTGACCTATCCTTCGGAATGGTTGAAAAGTACTTGCCTAAAAATCGACACGTTGATAACATTTTCTCTGTTGTGACCGTCAGAAGTGAGGTTATTTCTCTATTAATTTTAACGAACGGAGGTACTATGTATCCGAAGTTCAAAGCAATGAAACATCGCAATTGAAAATTAAACTTCCATGGTGTTACGCTAGTGAAACATCTAAATCGATTAAATTGACGCGAAACGGTTGGTGTATCCATTTTCACAGCTTTTTGGGAATGAAGCGGAATGGGAACTTATTTTAATGTCCTGAACACCGAACAAGTGAAATTTACCTAACGACATGTTAGGTGGAAGGCTGTGGCTTTATGTGGAAAGATTCTTGCCAATGATGACGTTGATAAAATCATGGAACGGAAATTGCAAGACCGTACGTCTTCTGCCGTACTGTAAGTGGTCTATATGAACCATAAAAAGTCACCGAACCCCCAAGTTTACTTGTGGGTAGAAAGATCGAAGTGGCCACGCGGAACCTTAAAATAACAAAGCCAAGCCAAGCACGCACTTCTGACTAAATTATTTGGTGTCATTCATTGTAACAACATTTTATATCGGCCCCTTTTTTTCTCCTACGAAACAAATTACATGGGTTGAAGAAAAAGCCACCTGTCGGAAGAATGAGTGAATATTACCTTGTCTGACTGATGACGGGACAGCATTCAAATATCTCCTAGGTAACTTCGGCTTACTTGGTTGGTTGAAACACAGTCAGTATGAATGATGTACCCGAGCCGGGCGACCGAGTTTCATATGCCTACATAGATGAAGTGTGCACTGTTTCATTTTGGTGGCTGCAGAGCTCACTGGAACTCAACTGCAATGCCCTAATCTCTGTACACAGAAGTTCAGTTACTTCAGTAATCAGGCTCAGTCGTCGTTGGGTTAGATGTCGCGGTTCTTCAAAAGACATATTCCCAATATACAATAATGTAAACAATGTCCACATCCTAATAGCATTGTATTCTGTGGACTATTCGTAAAACGCAGTCCAACTTGATTACACAGTTACACAGCTACGTGGCAATCGATGAAATGCAGTTTCGAGAGGACACTAGATAAATCGAAGCGCAAACATAGTTAGGTTACATTTACATTTAACGTCGGTGCTAAGATATTAAATGGTAATATGGGCGTTTTGAGATCAAGCAGTTTATTCAATTAGTGCAATGGGAATTGCAACGAATGCGACCCAAGTGCTGAAAATATTGGATACTAGTCTGAACTTCGCGGGCTGGTGTTGAAAGAAGTCCCCTCCGAAGCACAGAAAGTTAAGTACTGCATGATTTATGGTTTATCGTCTGATTATGCTACATGTAATTAGTTGTGTTTTGGAACCAAGGTACAATGATTTTCACTTTGGCATTTCAGTTGTAAAAGCAAGTCAAGTTTGCCCCGGGGGAATATTTCATTATAAAGCACGGTGACAACTGAATGAATATATCCGTCGACTGCTAGGACGATTCAGTCGTTGATTCATCTTGGCCACCTGCATTGAGTCAATGACACCTTCTTGTTCTTCAATTGTTTATCGAACTTGACATTTATATTGAAAATGTTTCGTCATCAGACGGGATAAGTTATTCGGTGCGTTGTAGCTTGGACGTATCGGATTGCTTTCAGCCAGGAAATCACACAGACGAATATACTTGGGCGATGGTGAAATGAGATACAACTCAGACAAAGCATACACTCCTGTTCTGACGAACATGATCAGGTCTCAGTTGTGTAAAGTGCGACATTTCAAACCGACCTCGAGTCACAAGGAATTGACATTGTTACCTCTGGTAATAGAAAGGACATTACGTTTTAAAACGCAGTTATGTTGACGTGGTTACACGTCATAATAGTCGGATACATGCCTGGTTGATATCTTTAACAAGAAGAGAACGTGAACAATTTGTTACTAACAACAATAACACTTTCAGATATAGCCCTAACGTGACTGCCGAAGAAGTATATAAATTCAGATAGCTGAGGGCAATTGCAAATCTGCCAAGCCTCATTAGCAAAGCAGTTTAACAAAAATGGTGGTCGAATGACTTCTCCCAATATACATAGATGACACTGGGTGTATTAATGGATACCACCGTGGATCATGTGAATTACCTCTCTCGACTGTTGTACTCAACAGTATTTTAAAAAATATCATACCAACTGATTGCAAATACTGTAAATACTGACCAGCTTTAATGAGAGCGAAACTTGAGTCTAGTACTTCTTTTCAAAAAGGGGAAAGTCTATGAGAATGCGACAGCTGCGATCAAGTGTGAGTGATGTTTAATCTACATGACTGTAAACATGTTTTTTCTCTCAAAAACTTAGAACGCGGCAGACACTAGAATGTAGTATTTCTTCATGAAAACTGAAAATAACCTATTTTCATCTTGTTTATGCAGATGGGCACAGCCTATCTCAGATTACCGGTTTTCAATGTACGCAGCCGCTTTTAATCACAATTAAGGTGATAACAATTTACTATGCTTACTGTCAAATTGACACCCCATGCGGTGAAGGCAAACGAGATCGCAGTTACATACAGATTCGCCCATCGCCAAAAATTCTCAAATAACTGGTAGTCACGCGGACAAGATCACTGACTCGTTACCCAAAATGTTGTTAGTTGATCCCTAATCAGAATATTTTACCTGATGAGGAAAACAAAGAACCTGGTTATGGACAGTATCGGTTTGGAGGTGAGTATGAAAAATCATTGCGGTGCATTTTCGGCTTCTCAGATGTGTGCTTTCAGACTCCGTAACCCATTACTGTCTACGGAATACCTATTTAACAAGGGCTTCTATGTTTTTCCTGTTCTATGTAGTCTAGACGTTAAGAGCCAAAAATCATCTGTCTCGTCAATTTTAACCTTTTATTAATTGGAGTAATTTTTGCACTATTTTGGACGATTGGTATACAGGCGCTTCCGTTTTTGATCGCGAATTTTCTTCCATTTCCAGAACCAGTGATCTGTTATCAATCTACAATAACTTCCAATATCCTGTTGTCAAACCAAGTCTTTCAATGCAAACATGACACTCCACAACATAAAGATTCCAGAAAAGAAATGTCCGTCTTCTGCAAACAAACTTAACATTCTTAGTTTTGCAACGCGGATCGTTGAGCATTGGGCCCATTCCACATTTAACATGTATCCACTGATGCAAAAGATATAAACCGGCATCTTATAACAGATATTTCTCATCATCATCATCATCATAACAGCCATGAGCCTGACCAAAAGGTACTGTGGCTCGGGCCGCCGCTCACCTCAACAGTGACGTGGAATATCCTAGAAGGAAACGTTACTAAGAAGGGTGAAAATTATTGAGAAAAGACTAAGAGGAAGAAGCGGAAATGGAATGGATACAGGTACGCCATTGACTGCGACACATCGCCATCTCGGATAGCGTCTCTAACCAGCGGTTTGAGTGATCAAACCAATATTTCTAGAGAAGTGTAAGACAAATAAGGGAGGCACGCGTCATATTAAATGACTCGCTTATCAGTTATTAAACGGTGAATACTGACAACTTATCTTTTCGGGAGAGCAAGTTGTGATTAGCAAACGACTGGCCTTAACGCGCCCATGTCTACCTGATGACGCCACGTGTCTAAGGAAAGCAAATTTTTCAGTATTGCTTCTGATACACGATATCATAGGTTCTCTTAATTCACGGGTGTAAGTCCAGTTTTTAAAATACCGGATGATTTATACAAACCGCAGATGAGCGTACGTGTATTGCAAATGACTGAAACATATGTAGCGATAAATGGCCTTAAGTTAATTGATTCTTATCTCGCGAACAGTCGCTTAAAATCGGGTCCCGCCATGGCAAAATACATTGGATATGCGTTATTTGGGTTCCATATCCGCTTGTTTGTGACAATTCAATTCAGATCAACTATAGCAGATGCCATCAGCTGTTGACGTTAAAATTTCATAGCTAGGCTCACCTCAAATTTGGCCTCAACATTGATCACATTTATCGTGACCCCATGTTTGGCACAAATATTCGCAGCGATTTGTCAGCAACGTTCGACCACTCTAGAACAGGTAGGAGTTATATGTGCGTTCTCACCCGATATACAGGGCGTACGCGAATTCCTCTCCCAAGGCGTATCTTGCTAGCTTGGCGGGCTTGGCTCATCTTCAGGTGTGTAAAAACCTTGAACAGTCACCAACCCCTAAGAACCCGATGATTGATATCATGTTTTGATCATTGAAGATGGCAGGTAGTACGATTCAAACTGACTTAGTTCAATCAGCCATATTAGCTTTTAAGATTGGTTTGGCAAACTGAACGAGTTTACGGTGCGCATATGTGTGCAAATCTGATTTTCAACAAGGCCTAATTGTCACCAGAAGGCTGTTTATGATCCGCCTTCCCTCAGACATTTCTTATGGGGTGTCCGTAAATTGGGCCGTCTGGGAATCTATATAGCGCTAACAAGGTTTTCAAATCTCTAGCGTCACACTGGTTACTCATAAGCAGAAAGCCTTATCTTACAAGGACAAATGAGCGCATACACCAGGCGGAGTGGAGATATGTGATGTGTACTAAGAAGATCCTAACAGATATACGTGAATATCTAGTGCAAGATGAAAACACAAAATGTTTTCAGAATTAGATGCGGAAAATTGGAACCTAATTCGCCGAAAATAGTTCAGAGTTGGCCATTTAAACGAAGGTTAGAAGCACCTGCATATATTAACACTGCGAAGTATTTATTTGCCAACATACTTTTTATCCGATCAGGCGGAGTTGTTAGCTGTATGACCTACTGGTGCCCTGTGGTGTACATCCCATGAAAAGCACAAGTTACTTTGGAGTTATAATTACGTTCACGTCAACAGTTACAATATATTCATTCGGCAGCGTATGGCAGGACACATCGGTTAACGGTCAATGACTGCGAAACAGTAAAACATCTGTTGAATGTAGTACCCTCATATTGGCTTGCTTCATTTCTCACCAATTACATTTCAACAACGAGCGGCAAATTCGCCCCGTGAATTTATCTGAAGGTGACCGGAACTGTTGAAGATTAGTAAAGCAGTGCTAACTAGAAAACAGTCACTTTTGCAAGTAGAGAGGACTTTGAAGTTATACATATTCATGATAAATAATTGATTACCATGAATGTTCCTGGAGCTATGACTGGTTCACTCCTTTTTGTTGTGTATACATCTAGTTTATGTAAAATGCCCTGATTTGACGTTAGTGGTCAATAAGAGTAAATTGAAAATCTATTATCTTGCGTTATGTGCAATGCTTGTTTTTTAACGACATGGATAAAACAAGCCCAAAGTAACTACTTGTGTTTTCAATAATTCAACCTTTGATTCTTTCTTCCTTCAGACTCTTTTCACCTTGTCACCAACTCACGCTGAATTCCAAACTATCCATTTATAATTATTCGGAAATCTCAGATTATTTGACAGCACCAACAAAAAGCAATGCCTTAAATCCTTAACTCTTCTGATATTAATTACTTAATGATTGATTTTTCAAAGTTATAACTTACCAGTCTTAACCAGTCAACACAATTTGCCGCTCAGGTTTTGCCACTCACAAACAAGTGTTTCATTCTCCAATGTGTAATTCACTCCCTGTTTTTAGCCTCATTTCTTAACTCGCCAGTGTTCGCTCTTGGTAACACGTTAAAACTGAAAATATTTATAATGAGCTAGATGCCGAAAGCCTATTTCATTTCATATACATAAATTTTCAAAAAATGTGTACGAGCTGTCAAGCTGATAACAACATATAAGTCCCTAGCTTTAAACAGCTAAGCTTCTCATCTCACTTGGTAGAACGCTTGCCGCGTTTGGACATGGTGTTTCTGTCGCTTGTTTTAATCCAGCCAGTGCTTGATTTTTCACAATTGAATCTCATTTATAACCGCCTATACGTTACTTCTAATCAAAAAGTTATCGGTATGGAGAAACGTCCAGAGGTTGCTCAGCCCCTCAGGGAAACAAAGAATTCTACCTCAACCCATTTCGGTCAAGCTTCTTGGGGTTTATTTGGACAATAATATAAGGCGGCTAGTTTGTGAAAAGCATGCAGTTTTTAATGTCAGACAGCTATGATTTCGCACTCGAAATCGAACGTCTCTCACAATTCATACCGTATAATCAACAAGTTTATCAAGGTAAGTAAACTTTATCGTCGAATCGATTGTTCACTATTCACCAAGTCTGATTTACTGCTGATAAACATTTGACATTTTGCAAAACTCATAAATTCACATACCACTTTACAGTGGATTTTCCTGTGGACAGTTTTGTACTTTTCGTTGATTCTCATCGCGCGAAACTGTGGGAAATTCGTAAGTAAGAAACTATATTTGATTAATTCCAACTGCTTCATCCTTATCTTCATGAATATGTTCCTACAGTTTCAACCGGGCAATGTTCGCAAACCATATTGCACGTACCTCGTCTCGGTTTAATTCAAACAATCCATTATAACACTCTTTTTACAACAACGCGGACTTTTTATTCTAAAATTATACAGGAAAATGAACCACCGTTTATTATTGCTTCATTTTGAAGGTGCTGATTCACGAGGTTGCTCAGGATTTTTTACGATAATTACCGTTATACTTTTAATCCCATTCCTTTACATATACTTGTGTTACAGAATATGACTTCGTAGAAATTTGAGAACTCCTAGCTTATGGTACAGAAGGTCTATAACTAACTGGATATAACTTCAGTGTTAACGTGATTGTGGTTTGGAAAACGGATGCATTTGTTCCGCCGAACAAAACTATCCGAATGCATTCACTTTCAAGTTAAGTCACGTCGTTAAAATGCTGTTGCACACATTGATAAATGAAGTTTCAGTTTTCCATGTATAAGACATTTTCAGCAAATAGGGAACATTGAACCAGTCCATAAAAATATTAATACGACCGTTAAACCCAAGTACAGGTTAAGGAAGTCTGTTGTAGTCATTACCATTTGCGCAAGACAGCTGTCGATTTGGTTTTGAGGTTAGTTCACGACTGAGAAGTTTGGATTTGTTCAGAGATCCAGTCAAATGATGATTAAAGACAAAATATTAAGACGAGGTACGTGCAAACAAACGTTTACGTATGCATCTGGTGGAAGATGTAAAAACACAGAGATCCGAAAACAAAATGTTGGTTATGTCCGACAGGAGTTTTGCCGGAAATTGTTTGTGTGATCGGTGAGTTGTGACAAACATAAGCACAACTCATACACCAGTCGCCCATATGCTCACTCTGAAAGGATCTACCGTTGGGAATTGAAAAGAACGCATTCATTCAAACTTTTGCAAAATTAATATTTCCGGAGTTCTATTTTAATTGTTTTACTGTCGATAAAGTTCACTGGCCGAGTTTCTAGGCTACATTACCTGAGGCACTTTGATAAACCTTGAGCTGGTCAAATTTGACCTCTCTAGAGATTAAAGCCTACGGTGAAAAAGAAATATATTCGAAATGTTTACCGAATAATGCATTTTGACAAAACTGCATTTACGTAGCTATAGATAGGGCGCTTTATTATAAACACAGAGGCTCCAAATTTCGGTTAGCAAGTTAACTGCAAGCATCCAAGTCTTTGCAAGCTGTCCTTCTGAGAGACAAATCCAAGATAGGGTGGTCATCGGAAGAAACGGTGCAGCGAACGTGTGCGTTTTCGGTTATTCATCATCAGGCCAAATACACAACGTTTATATGAAGCATTGTCGACAGAACAAAACGAAAAATGCAACGAGTTCAACTGAGGTCACACATGCTATAGATACGTATGGAAACAACGTTTTGATACAGTTACGTCACAATTATAACGCAATTGGCTTTTGGTTTATTAGTTGAGTTACCAAGACAATTACCAGCACAACTGTGGTACGTCTGGTCGATTCGCACCTTACCATTTACCCGGCCTCCTCTTTCCGTCCGATTTACCAAGTCAAAGGCAGTAAGTCAAAAGCAGTGAGTTGCCGAACTGTGGCCAATGCTGCGGTGGTCAGAATCTCACTGGATAACCCACCCTTGAGTGCACAGAGGCGCTCTGTTCGGGTTTTCAGCTTGCCATGACTTACCACTCACACCGTGATCGATCAAATTGCCATGGTTCCAGTTGCATCATAGTTGTGACGCAACTGTATTAAAACGTTATCTCCGTATGTAACTGTGACGTGTTTGACTTCAGTTGAACTTGCAGCTTTTCCGTTTCGTCCTACCAAACATGTTTCATATAAAAGTTGTGTATTTAGCCTGATGATGAATAAACTCAAACGGGCTTTTTCGCTACACCATTGTTTCTAGAAAGAGTAGTGAGAGAAAAAGCCTCGCATGTATTTCGGCCACACTATTCCTAGTAAGTTCCTGGGGTTTTTGTTTATACACGAGTTTATGAAAGCGTGATGACCGTCTAACTAGTCTTGACAGGGCAGAAACACATCGTGAATGAAACACGCATAGCTAGACCAGAACCATGATTCCTTCAGAAGCCATTATTGTGTTTGCTAGAGTGTGGTGAATTCGTACAACACATAGGGTTATGGTAAGTTCTAACAAAACCTCAGTGTGATTCGTTCTGTAAGAAAATTTGCGCCAACTTTTATTTAATAGTTCATTGAAAATAAAAATTCGCCCTCTGGTTCTGTAACTAGTACGTGCAGCAGTTCAAAACGTGATACAAACGTCCTAAATTTTAGTCAGGTCGGAGAATGGCAAGGTATTTTCTCATGTGGCTCCGACCGTTTTCGTTTGCTCGTTACAGAGATATTTGACTTTTCAATTATTATTATCGCTACCGACTGATTAAAATCTTTACTGAGTGTATAAAGCAAATATTTGTAAAATTTAAAATGCCGTGGACCTGGGTTGTAATGAGTGTCATTCAGATCACAAGATATGACGATTTTGGTGTTCGTTTCTTTGTTCATACCCCCATCTCCAAGTTCTATAGATGTTAACTTGAAAATCTTCTGTTATTGGTTGCTTGCTACCGCCGAACCAATGCGAAATGCTAGCATTTACCAATGTTCGTCTGCCAACTATTTTGATCAAATTATTCTAACGTTTAAAGTCATTACACTCAGATTAACGTTGAAAGTATTTAGTAGTATAGATATAGAAGATGCTTACAATATTTCTGCTTAAAATTATTAGGAAAAACTCCGCATGCATTGTTCTGTACAAAACTATTTAATGTAATTCTGTTCCTGGAAAGCGTTTCAAACCATGTGTGTACATTGGTTCGCAGTCCAAGTTGTTGCATATTTCACGAAAGTGCAAAATTACACTTATCTAAAAATGTTCGGAATGTTCAACATTTTTGAACGGAAGAGACATCTGCATATTATATACCGCTTTCAAAAAAAGTCGGTTCCATGATACTATCATTTTACCGCTAACTGACGTTATGCTTTTACGGCCTGGCGGTGTATGGTGTACTTTGGAACAAAATCCAGACAGAAAACATCAACTAATGATAGTCCAGTTCATGAATAAAGTTTAGGTTTGACTTTCATTATGTTCAAGCCCTAGGTTTGAAGCATCTTAGTCCACCTGTTTCGAGAATGTGGACACTGAGTATATATATATGATAGACTGATGATCAACGAGGTCTTTTGATGAATCTGTTAGATATTTTGTGCAGTTTACCGAATGGTACAATTTGCTGCCGGAAAATAATTCAGAATGAAAAATCTCAATTATTTCAGCTGAATTGTACAACACGACCACATTATTGCTCCAACAGCGACTAGCGAAGTGCTACGTGTAAAATCGTTACTACTAAAAATGTCAGAAGACGGCAGGTAATACAGGATTTTGTTAATTTTGCTATATAGTCGGAACAGTGAAAGCAACCAGGGATTTTTCGATGGGATTTCATTATACGACTTTCATAGCAATTACACTCTGTCCCTTTTGTTTAGATAATGTTTGTCGTGTTTCAATTTCTTTATCACCCGTATGAGGAAAATAAAATTAAAACATTATCGTCATTTTTCATTACAATGAAAATTGGATAGACCTGAAAAGATGTTAATCATATACGGTAGTAAGGCTTTAGGGTAAAGCGATAAAGTATGGTCGTTCGCTACAGTGTGCTTTCTTGAAACACTGGGTTCCCTTCAATAACTTCATCAGCGCAGAAAGAAGACATATGTTGCGATATGTTAACATTTCGTTTACTCTCATCAGTCGCAAACGTAAAACATGCAAATTATATATGACAG
>JTDE01000049.1:313384-323487 GCA_014338405.1 Paragonimus skrjabini miyazakii | reverse complement strand
TGCACAAAAGTGGGTGAAGCAACCTATAGGGTTGCCGTGGTGGTGATGACATAATACGTGGTGTGATTGTATGCGTGTCCAAACCCTGTCTATCTCTAATTGTCTGTCATATATAATTTGCATGTTTTACGTTTGCGACTGATGAGAGTAAACGAAATGTTAACATATCGCAACATATGTCTTCTTTCTGCGCTGATGGAGTGCGCTTTCAGCAAAAACCAACCTTTTATAATTAACTGCTCTGGAGTACCACAAAAAAATAACCTTGGATGCCTTTAAATCTCCTTTGCATTTGTACGTTCTCATTTTGATCCGATGTTTGTGCTGAGGCCGTCGCACTTTTTTGGCTTCAGCAGAGTAACAGTCGCGGTTAACTTACATCATGACGATGACCTCGAAATGTATTTCACCTATTTAATTTACAATGGCGGTTTTTAAATAATTTCAGTCAGGTGGATAATTCGTCAAATTAATTTTGCTTTCTAACTGCTCAGATAGTAAGATTCAAACAGACTGATGAACAATATATTCATGCCAGAAGTTGAAAGTATATTTGTGTGAACAAACGGAACTGCTTGTGTTAAAGTGTGCTTTCGTTTGTTAGGCAACCAACTTTTGTTTCTGTAGATGAACTGGATTGTCAATGAAAATTTGAATTGCCTACTCAAAACTCTGAGTCCAACGCAGTTAACGCTATTATTACTATGGAATATCGTCTGTCACAAACTCTTAAAAAACCATTTGGGCAAAAATTTTACCATGTTCCATGTTGTCTGTAATCTTTTTTATGCTTGTCATAACGCTCCCGGTTACCATAGTTTTAAGATTTATTTCCATTTAAACAATTTAACATCGCTCAATAAAACGAACTATGTATATAGCCTGACATGTGCAATATTCTCATTTGTAATAATCCCCAGAGGTTTAGAGTACAAAACACATGGAATCTTTGGGATTCGAGTGACAAAACATAGAAAGTAAATGCAGTCTTGTAAAGGCAAAGTCAGCACCAGGAAAGACGTACGTAGATGTAGTTTGTTAGCATAAAATCTAATTTTCCTCAAAGAAACAAGTTAGTATAATTTAACCAACATGAGGGGGAAAAATCGAGTTCTCACATATTGTTACTAGTCTGTACTAAGAGATTATCTGATTCATTTGAAAGTACTAATTTGCTACTAGTAACTGCATGTAAAACTAAAAACATCCTGGGAGAAATGTTGTAACAATACAAGCAAATATACAATTCGTTGATGATATCAAGGCTGTCACAAGTTTAGGTTAATTGTTTGTTGATGTAAGCCTACTTACCCAACCTGTGGCATTCGTGATTTGCTCTCTGTTTATAAAATCAGTGCGATCAATACAATCTGCTAAGTTGTAGGTTAACTTTTCTAGTATAACTACATTCTTCATACACACAAGTAGATTTTCCAGACGATTAGGTTCTGTCCATCTACTGTATTCCGAACCATGGAGTACAGAAATGCTAGACGAATTGATTAAGGTACTTCAGCACTAAGTGTAACAGAAAATAGATTCGCATGAAACTGTTGTATAGTATTTTAGGTTGATTCATTTATTTTTTGATCCGATCTGATTACAAAACATTTTTCGTCAGTCCCATGCGCAATCATACATGTTTGGCCATCCTTATCCGAAATGATTTAATGCATACAGATTTATTCTATCAAACGATTCACTGACGATCAATACCTCATTGCCTGAGGTTTAATGCTGAGGTCAGGCTTACACTCAATAACCTGCCTAACTACGTTTGTGTTTTGATTCTTGGCTAATTACTGATACAATAGATTTCGATTGAAGTAACTTGCATGCGTAGCTTGTTTAATCTCTTATCCAACTGTTTACAAATAAGAACAATAGTTATCTTTTATCTAGAAAGCCTCAGATATCCCTTATTGTTGGAGGCGTCCATGTTGAGTTACTGCACGTGGTTATAAAACTTTTTTCACTTATCGTTACATGGAATGAGGTATCTTAATTTGCAGACAAAATTGAATACAGAACCTGTTCAATTCATTAAAAATGTTTAACAGGTTACGTCTTTGTGCTGAAAATTGTAGATGTAATTTAAACTAGCCTGTGAGTAACTTCTACATAAAAATTGTGAGATTATTTACTAACTTTGCACACGTTATTACCAAGTACAATAGAGACTTCCCATGGCACACACGTACATAGTAAAGCAGAAGAACACTGTCAGCAACTACCTCATAAAACTGTGGTTTGCTTATGTGTACTTGAGATGCAAGGTTAGATTTTGCCATATTAGTAGGCTGACCAGTGAAAACTATTAAAAATTTGCTTTGAATAAACATAATATTGTTGAAACATCGTAACAGGTTTTTGAATTCAGAAAAACTGGAAAGCCTATTGTCTCAAGTGTTGTATCACATCATTCTCTGAAGGAAATTTGTTGACATCCATAGTCATGATACTACACTTACGTTCTGCGTATCATACGCATTATTTGACCGGCTCAGCACCTTATGCTCGATGCGATTCATTTTATTATGGCTTGGGTATTCTTGCGTGTTTGGAAATGAAATCCTTGGTGGTATTCAAACTAAGTATATCGGTACGTTCCAAACAGCAGAAGATTCTGTTTGTGTTACATAATCCGTAGCCAATTATCATTGGCAGTTTCCTCATTTGATCAGTGTCAAGTTCCCCATAGCTCCCGACGGGAGAGCATACACCATTTTGGAAAAACATAATTATGGTTGTTCATTAACAGACAATTATTCAGAATGCCTTATGAAGCCGTAACTATTGGTTGTCTGATAATTATTGCAACAATTAATGAACAACAAACCATACACAGAAACATACTTGTTAAGACCCAATTACTCAAGACAGTTGAGCGTTTCTCACAAGCTGGTCCTCATTTTTACCAGATACGTCTTGCTTCAACGTGTGCTAAAGATTCTTTCATCTATACAATCGCTTACTTTTGGAAATGGATAACTGCTTCCATTTATTTTGTTTTCATATATACCGTGGTGGCTGAGAAATCGTTCGTGCTCAGCTTACACTCTGGTTGGCTCTGTAATGCATACGTCGTAATTATTGCATTTGGTTTCCTGATAACTTTGTTAACGCTTCTGTCTCGATCCCATGCTTAAATGTGGTGTGAACACTGATGGTCTAGACTTAGTCTAAACCCTGTGTTATTCATTTAACAGAACAGATTATTTATGGCTTCATTGGTTATATGGAACATTAGAAGCATTGCCTGTTATAGCCCTGTTCTATTCAGAATCATCTGGACAGCTACCAAAAGGTCAAAACACGTGAATTGATAGCAGTTGCAGCATTACATTAGTTATAATGTTGCTTTTCTATGACAATGTGTGACGCGACTCCAATCGATTTGTGTACATCTGCTGACTCTCTGTTGCTGTAGCGCATATATCTCAGCGTGGTGTCCACCAAAACTGTCTATAGCCTTCACTGTTTACAAACATCGTTGAATATAAATGTGGTGACGATTATTTTTCAGTATGTGTGTTTGTTTGCTGCAATAAAAAATATTGGGAGCACTTTTGAGATCCCTCCGGTGGATGTACGTTGGCGAGTGTCATGACGTTTAATTATAGTGTTATTGTGATATAAATGCAATGTTGTTTTTGAACAGTTATATCGCACACTGTTTTGCTAATTATTCAAGAAAGCAAGCTATATCTTTCACTCCTCTTTCCTTAGTTATATATCACGAGTGATGTGCCATCAGCTTGGCTTTATTGTACCTTGGTTACAGTCTTCTGGCAACTCAAAAACTAGTGAACTGTTTCGCATCTCTCTATATTAAACAAACATTCATCTCTCTTTTTCGTTAACTTTAATGTTTCCATTCACAACGGCGTCGGTGACCGATTCGCCATTGTGCTCTAAGCTGATTAGTTCTCAAACCTGTACAACGCCTTCGTTATCCTTGTAGCCCTTTTTTCTAATGAGCAGTTTATTACTGAGAGGTTAACGTGCACCGCTCTCAACCGGTTACCACTCTCCCTATCTGATAAAGTAAATTCTGTGATTAAAACGGAAGAGTTAGGGTTTTCCAAGAAGGTTTGTCCACCGGCTAAATAAACAACGTTGTTGTTTCTTCTGCTTTCTTCTCTCTAGATGCTAAATCTAAAGTTGATTGACTACATAGAAGAATATTCCATATACTCACCACGTTTCCACTCATTTTACATTGATGCTTTTTACTCTAACCGAAGTTTACCTTACGTCGGAACACAAAAACCGTTGCGGGTTTTGGTAATATGCAAGGAACTGGACTTAGATCAAATGCATCCAAACGAGTAGTGGTAAATATGATGAAACTTATTTTGCCTTATCGCATAATGTTAAAAAATATTACGCAGTACTGTTGTGAATGTCTATCACACGATAATTTTTTCAACTTCTAACTGTTCGGTTTTCAGTAACAAGTGGTTCCCTGTTTGAATGTAACACCTGTGAAAATGTGAACAGCGATAACATAATCTGAAAAGTTTCACAGAGTTACAATTGTCACTTTGGTTTGAGTTTGTTAAAAACCACGATGTAATTTATCAAGGATTTCGATATCGCTGTCTTAAGCATAAATGTGGCTGTTGAAATATCGTAAACTTTCACATGAAAACTAACTAGCTGTTTCCCTTGCTTATGGACGGATTACTTTTTCAATTGGCAATTAAATAACTTTTACTACTGGCTTCTAGCGGTAAATTATGTTTTGGTTTGGTTAGTTCAGTTAAAGTTTTCAAACCTAGTTCTGCAATCAGGACCTATATCCCTGTGAGTCACCGCCGCACTTACACTGTATTAGGAAAGCCAGTCACTTATACTGTGGTTACATGTGGTTACATATCACAGAAGGATAGGTCCGGACGTGCCCATGAAAGTTAACGGTTTGTATGAGTCGTTTAGTCTTTCACCTTCATGTGTATCAGTTTACCAAAAAGAACAGTCAGTACTGTTCACAGGAAACATATCAGGTTGAAATAATTCATTCGACTGGAACACTTGTGATCAACCGTAGATTAAACGCCATTCACAGTGCGATTAACTAAATAAACAAAGAAATCGAATTTAGTGCTCATAATTTCGCTGTTCAGTCCTCATTGGTGGACTTAAGTTGTAGTTATTGTCTAGTTGCAAGACGGTTTAGTGAACGGAACTGTGCTGTCAAACAACTGGGACTAGATTGCGTGCAGCAACTCAGGTCTAATGGAGGTTTAACACGATAGTCCCAGCAACACGAGGAAAGAAGTTCATATTCAGGATCAAACAAAAGCGGACTACTAGATGGGCTCTCACAAGCACAAAACCGTCAATCGTTTCTCACGAATGAATACTTAAATAGGAGTAGAAGGTTAACATTATGGGTTAGTCAACGCCAACGATCAATATGCACCAAGGGAGGTTTTTATTCTCGTCCAAATCTACAAGTAAATATTGTGATCAGTAAAAAAAAACTATATTAACTGGACACTCATTTCTGTTGTAAACTGATAAAGATACGTTGTTTTAATGGTTGATGTAGGTTTTATATCTTCCATAAATAAACCTGTTTTCATTCCAAACCCCCAAAAGAACTTTGGGATCTCTCCAGGGTTTTAAAGTATTGACATACATAAATCATTTTGTTAGTGTAATCGAACTACACAAACTTACATAAACTGAAGGCGTATGGAAATTATTGACGAACTACCAGGCAAATTCTCTTATGGAAGGAAGCCGCAACTTGATTCAGCTACACATTTCCGCCGTGCTTACCACACGAAAGTTCCATACTTAAACTTGAACGCTTCCCAAAATATATTTAATTTAACGATAAGTCCATATAGCTCACGATCGCAAACGCTCAAACAATGTAGTATTTGAAATGTCATCCTGTTGAAAAGTATTTTTAATTGTCCAGCATGTTTTGCTTAAATAAGCTTACTCCTCTGAGGGACTAGTTTTTTAATATGTTGTCACAAATATTCAATTATTCCAGTTAACTCTTGTAATTTTGCAATGCTCACGGAATGCAAGCTGCAAAATCGATGGGGCTGCAATGTTCATCACCAAAACAGCCTATAGCAGACGTATTTTTGATTATTCAACGTACGACATCCTGTGGAAGAGCAATAATTTTAAAGGAAGGCAAATACAGTTGGATGTATTGTTCGATTCCCACGTATATGTATAATCGTGACCTCCTTTGGGAGTCGCGATTTAAAATTTCTCATTTTTAAATGTTCACTCATACCTCAAGCTTTCGGCTGTAATGGTTTTTGATATGATAGAGATGTTGTGTTGGGTGATTCCTAGTTGAGCACGTTAATCCTAGGTTCAACTTTTTTCTCTTTCGAGACTTCCCTAGCGAAACTAAAATCGCGGACTTCACAAAGACTCGAATTCGAAGAAATTCTAAATCACGTGATTACCAACGTAAGTAACTACCGGGTCATAGACGTAAGCCTGTTGTAGATTTGCTGTGCTGTCAAGCAAACATTCAGCTGAAACAGTCTTGTACCGCTGACTTGATGCTAAAAACAGTTGCACTTTACTAGAAACAGATAACGCCTAACTAGTTGACTGCACCAGGCATCCGGTATAGGTCACACTATCATCTGATGCAGTTTACTATCGCACCTACTTCAGTCTCTTTAAGTCTGAAATCACTGCAAACACTACATTTAGATGGAGTTAAATACTTCACAAAATAGTATGCAGTTTGAGTCTCAGCAATCCATGCAATTTTGAAACAAAGCACAATCACCCTTAAAATTGAACATAGTCATTGCGTTAGCTATCGTTTTATAATGATACTGAATGACGTTACATGAACCCTTATATAAACATCTACCAGATGTTCGTCTCTATGATTTGATTAGCTTTCATGTGCGTTTCTTACTAGATTGCCATACATATGTATTTTTCAGAGTGAACTTGGTTTAACTTAGAAAATATTGGGACTAAAAGTGGTTCAAGTTGACAACATCAGCCATCATGCCAATAACCGTTTGTCCATGATGATGCGGCAACTCTATCTTTAAGTAGCATTGTCCTCGTCCAGATGAGCAGCAGTCGGAAGAACTTTAATAACCTGGCTAAGCTGATTTTCCTTGTAAAGTTTGATAGGCACTTGCAAATATTGCTCTGTCAGGTGCGGTCTAATGATGCACCTTATCATGGTGCTAACGATATGCCTAGATAGAAAGCTCATTTTCCGTGGTGAAAACTATTGGTAACATAAGTCTACCATGATTTTGCTCAACACTACAAAATTACTGACTAAACCTGATTTGCCCACCCAAAATTACTAGACGTGTCGAAAGTTATTTTGAAAGCTATTTTGTCTTACCCTGCTCAAGGAACAGCATAATTTCTGGTGGATTTGTGCGCACCATGAAGCATTCAAATGGCACGGTTTGAAGTATATTTCTTCAAATCATGTAATCACATGTATGTTGCAATCCACAATGAATGATATTGGAATATAAAATATGTATATCTTACAAGTAGGTGTATCGGTTTTCCAGTTGAGTTTTCAATTACAAACAAAAGTTTATATTTATCAGAAAACTTATCTATCCACATTCGCGTGTCAGACAAATAAGTTATCAAGCACATTAAACACACATGAAGCGTAATGGTAGCAAGGGAACTGGAGCGTGAAAAAGCCGACAGAAGTTTAGTTTTTATAAAGTACTTACCAAGGTAGGTTTTGGGAACTTGATCACCATATCCAACTGTTGTCATGGTTACGATAGCCCACCACAATCCAACTGGAATTGATGCAAAATCGTTTTCGGGGCTTGGTTGAAATCTTTCTGCATGATACATCAAGGCAGCAAATATGACGATGAAAACCATTAGAAAGAACACCAACAGCACAAGTTCTTTCAGGCTGGCTCGAAATGTATGTATAAGGATTTTCAATCCAGCGATGTGTCGGGTAAGCTTGAATAACCGCATGATTCGAATGATTGAAAAAAATTCCAATGCCTCGTAACCTCCATCGTCTGAAGTAATCAGCGTGATCACACAATCAACGTAGAATGAAATCAAAGCTAAGAGATCGATTATATTCACGGGTGATTTGATAAATTCCATTTTGGACGGAGTCACAAAAAATCTAACAACTATTTCGAAAGTAAACCAAGCATTTGATATGGTTTCAATGTATCCAAATATTTCATGGGCTTTGATTTTTCCCTTTCTTATTGTCCAAGTGAATGGAGCTGAAATACTTTGGTGGGTTTCGCTGTGAATTGCCATTCTTCTGTTTCGGGAACTTGGTTTCGTTGATGTGCGTTGGTCAAACTCCATGTTGGTTCGTATTACCTGTGAATTGCTGCCATTAAAAACTAGGCTTTCGTTGTATAGCTGTGGGATTCGCAAGTTGGAAGAAGTCTTTAGGCAGAATGACAGTATGGAGACAACAATGAAGAACACTGACATGACGGCAAGAAACTGTAAAGGAAGAAACATTTTGCAACAATTGTAAACGGTTTTTGTGAATCATCAGATCAGAGGAAAGCAGATAAAATAATTTGAAACAGAACATTTCGTTTCAGAATGCTAAAAAGCCGATCCGGTACGGTTGTTTAATATGTCTGACTTGAGAAGCTAGACAAAGTAATCTGAAGAGCTGGAGTATGAGAGTAACTAGGTCCACACTTAGATGGTGAGTGTAGCACTATCACGAAAGTAAAATGAGTGTGTCGCATGAAACGCTTGAAGGCGTAGATCGGCCTGGATCTTTGCTGCCATTCACCGATATCTGTGACTACTTTTTCATACTGTATGACTCGGAGCAACGCTTGAACTTAATTAGAGATTACCTACCAGAAGGTGGATCTGTGCGCTCAAAAGCAGCTGACCACGTCTTGCCACAAGGGTTTTACTGGGAGTATCTTCGGCAGTCTAAACTGACGCTTACATTGGGCGGTTTAATCAAAGATGTTATCGCAGTTTTCCTGGACTGGCCACACATTTGTCTGATGAGAAGTGCTTGAAAGTAAATGGTATCATAATATGTGAGGTAGGATTGCCGCTTTCAGTTTCTCTACTTTGTTAAAGTGAAGAAATTTAAAAAAAATGACCAGTTTCACCAATTCCTTATAACGTCCAAGTAACCAAATTATTGCCCAAGACATTCAAACTTGGGGAGAATTTGCACTCGTGAGGTCATTGACTGATGTTGATAGACTAGTTTTTATGGCTCCATACGAAGAGGTCGCACAATCTGAGTGTTACTTCCAACTGAACGTGATCCACTGTCTGCCTATGCTAATTCGGTCGTGACTGAATGATATCATCCGAGCTATGGCCAACACGACTGATCTGTAATAGTTTTCCCAAATAAAAATTACGAATACGGCGGTGACATGGGATTCTGTTGAGTCAAAACAGGATCGCAGCCCGATATTTCGTGTTTCTTATGAAGGCGGTTAGCTGTGAAATCTGTGGGAGAAGGAGGGCTGCAATCACTTGTTGAAATTATCTAATACGTAAACAGTATATTTTGACTTAATGTTGTAACATTAGTGGCCATGAAACTTGTGATGTTTACAATTACTCTGGCAGTTAATGAAAGATCTCGATGAAAAAATACACGACAGCACCATAAATTGTCATCTTCCCTTTTATTGGCGCAGGCTTCCTTTAAACGCAGAAGCTTATTATCCTCAAGCTTTAACAAACTGTTTGGCGTAAGACTGACAGTTAATTCAACCTACTTGACACGTTGAATCATATACTGACTTGGATAGAGCAGGCTGAATTAGTGGCGCGTTCATGTTCTTTTGAATCTACATCTGACAGTGAGTGGAACACTACTATTTAATTCTAAGCTGATAAGTGAGGTTGTTTATGAGTCGAACAGTTCATAACTTTGTGACCCGCAATGAAGCTGCGAAGTTCACCCCATCATGATACTCACAATGGGGGATCTACAAAAGGACAGCTGACGAAGTGACACCAACTACGGTCAATAAGCAAAATATATCATGATTGAACAGTACACTTTATAACATATACTTCTGTCGGCACTACGTCGTTAAAAAAACTACTGAATATCCGCTCGATAACTTACA
>JTDE01000049.1:292307-307226 GCA_014338405.1 Paragonimus skrjabini miyazakii | reverse complement strand
AAACCACCAATGAACGTGCTAGGGCCTCGCTAAAATGTAGTGTACATAGGTGTATTCATATTTATGTACTACATATATGGATCCATGCTGAATTTTAAACTTTAATGTACCACATTACATCGAGTGATCATCTAATTTTTGTCAATCATATTCTCCTAAACGAAAAAAACATAATTTCCCGTAAATGTTCTTTGGTGTATTTTTCATTTACAGCCAGCAAACGTCAAGTACAGCAAATCCTTGGCCGGGTAATTCCACTGTAATCTAGTGAATGTTTGAAAATGTAGTTTGGGTGGTGCTAAGTGTTGCGCAGCTTCCTCTCAATAGTATCTTACCGAAATGCCTTATCATTTATGTAGCCTATCCCTTTACATGTAGTTGCAGTGACGTCCATACTGAAAGAACAGGTTGGCAATTACGACAAAAATGGCTGAACATATTTCGAAGTGCTTAGTGTGCGCAGTGACACAACTGAAAATGGCAACACAGCAGGTGAACACAAACTTGGCGTCATTCAGTGAAATGTGTATCGTTTGAATAGATCAGCTTGTTGAATAAGCTACATTGTTTTGACGTGTTTTTGTATACGTGAAATCTATGACTGATCGCATTTTCTGATGTGGACCTTATCAATACTCACCATCCCAACCTATGTTGACACATGCAGTTTATCTGCCACAAGATTGAAAACAGTCGCTCGTATTTTATAAGGTCCGAAGGTCGACATTTTAGTTTTGCAACCTGCGTGCCACATAAAATCTAATACTTTACCGTGGACACTGAGAAGTTTGAATGAATTTGTCAACATTCAGCAACGTAAAGTGGTAAACAATATGCAGCCTTTAACTATACATTTTGTAACCTTATCTAAGGTTTCACAGTAGCTGTTGAAGCTCCTGAGTCACATGAATTTCTCAGCTATCTCTAACGGCCCACCGACAACCATGAGAGAGCAGGCATCGGTCTTGCCAAAACGCCTTACATTTAGAATGTACAAAGGTCACACTAAACTGACGAACTATAAACTGTAAAAGTCTTTCCATACTCCTGTTGACCCCCATAGATTGAGTATTGTCTGCGTGCTCTAGATTCAGAGAATTAGCGCTTAAGATTATCTCCACATCATGGCATTTACGTTCTTCGGCAGCATATTTCACAGTCTTGTCTATTGTACCTACGTTGGTTTGAAATGAGCAGCCTGATCACACCTTACTTGTGATGTTAGAAATCGGTGATGCTTTGTTACGAGCGCTAATTCAACATTATATCCTACAGGACACTGCTTTCAGAATGTCTACATTTTTCTCACCCATATCCACACTTCATAATTGGTCCTCTTTTGCTGTCAAGCCCTGATTATTTGGAACGATGTTTCTGACCAATAACTTCCGGAGCAGAACCGTCATACGCTTGATTTAGATTTATGAAAAAAAACGGGGGTAAGTTATCATAAGTGAAGTTTCTTGATTGCTTACAAGTGCTTAGTCTTACATTCTTTTTTATTTGCAGAGAAACCTCAACAGATCAGTGAGTTCAGGGATATACGAGGACATTTGACTAAACTGCTATTAAAAATGCTCATCCTAGCAACCTGAGATTCGCTGCATGTTATGAAAACACAAAAATTGTTTTTCGGACTGCTTCACTCACATCATACTGTTAACGACATGCTATCAAGGTGGAATGAAAAACCTGCGGAAGTATCCGATATTACCACCTTCTTCCATCTGGATGTCGCTTTGTGTTCACTGGATCTTGCGGTCAGCTCCCAGTTTTCCCCATTTCTCTAACCGAATGGTTTTGTGAACTAATCTTTTTATCTGTCGCCTAGTGGCATATTCCAGCGAACGTTGTATAAATCGTACGTAAACCTAGCACCTGACATCTGAACAAAAAGTAACACAATAGGAACAATGTCACAAGTATATATTGATACTAAACAAGCCTAGTAGGTTTTAATGCCGTCCTTTGGGTTGGATCCTAGACTATAATTCTATTATGGTTGCACAGCTTTTTAGCCCTGACTATTTAGATACGTTGAAGTATAATTAACGACAAACTGCGTAACCAGTGGGACGCGGAGTAAGCTTGATATTTACTTGCACACGGTCAGAATCCACACGTATATTTCAAAGTAACTTACAGTTCTGAAATTAGCCACAAAATGTGCAGCGGTTTGACGGTCAATCTGTATTAACGGGTGTTTAGCGGAGAAGGTCGCCAACTGGAACTCTGACTTCAGGAAAGCCGACCATTTGTGGTCATCATGAACAAGCCGTTATCACCACAAAACTCTAAAGTACGCCGACCGCTGTTTGTTCAAATACCACCCACAAAATTCTGACCAACTAAAAAAAGATGATTAGCACCCAGTCACCCTACTTGATCGTTTGAATCTTTAACCGGTACTGCAGCGTACGCGGTAACGGGCAGTAAACTGGCAACACAATCAATCTTTGAGTGCGTCTGGGCGACAATCTGTGGGAGCATATGCTACAGCTACACACAGACATATTTTGTGATGGGTACTTCTATATGCTTTAGCCAAGTCTCTACCTCTAATAAGTAACAGATCAAGCAGCGCCTTTTCTGCGTATGTGCTTAACAATTCCAGGACTGTCTTGAACAGTGGTTGAACAACACGCTGTCCAGATATATCTACAACGTACACACAAAGTGAATGAGCCGGGGAATATTTCAATTGTGCTGTTATGTTACGGACAAGCAGCAGATGTTACTGGCGATGAATGTCAATTTCTACGCAACAGCTGTCTGTTGAATTATAAGTTTTTGTACATTGAAGGTGATACACCTTAATAAAGTCTTCGGGGTAATTAGGTATGTCCGTCAAAAATTACCTCATTCTAATGCTTGACTGATTGTGCTTTTGCTCGTGAGGAAAGAATGGAGCAATTTCCAGGTGTGCCTGAAACGCGGAATTGCGAGTGGACACATTTCTTCCCTCACAAACTTATGACAAAGGACATGCAGTGTTGATGCAGCAAAATGTGATATGTGAGAAAAGCTAGCCACCTCCACCCCAATTAAAGAACTACTGTGAGTATTCAATGAGTATTTTGTGGATTGACACACTTATTATAGGTCGCTGTCATTGTATTCTGAGGCAAAAGGTGAATATATATCACTGGGGGAATTTCGCTTTGCCTTGATATGAATCAACATACATGGTTTATGTAATACTTTGCCTTTAGCTGCTAAAACAAACCAACATGGCAATTAGATGCACTTTAATTATTAGTTATTATTAACCCAGCTACATCTTTCATTAAGGGCTTTTTAAGCGATTCCATACTTACTTCAGTATCAACCGCTGAAGCATGCAATATGGGATAGTCAAGTAATCTGTCAATCGCATGTATATTACAATTGTATATCTATATGCTTATGGTAGGCTTCATATGCAAATACCTTACGTAGCGCTTCTTCCATCAAAAATCTCCGATAAGTTGCTAATAATAAGCAATTATTTGGTCTTTAAGATCCTGCAGATAGACAGTCATCATTTGAAAGTATTCGGTAAGTATTCTGGTGAACCATGTCTGAGTGAGACTTGGTCAAACAACAATGAGAAAGTTCAAAGGTGCTGTTTTTCGGTACATATTCGTGATTAACCTTGAAATTGTAAGTCACACGTGCGGTTTTATATTTTTGAAACAACTAGCTTAAAAATTTAACTGGTCATTGGCTGGTGTCTAAATCAAACTTACGTCTTCCATTGAAACACGTGAAAAAGCAGTTGAGTTAACATGTAACATTTATTGTTCTATCTTTGGACTGAACAACTTACAGATTATACTATATATTTTTGGAAAGTTGGGGTTTTTGATAACGATCAAGCGCATTTATCATTGTGATTTCGTATCGCACTTCGTTGTTAAGAAAATGGGTGACTACTTCTTGGAATGTTCTCAAGATCGTCTTTAAAGCATGTTGGTGCGAAACACACATTTGTAACTTGATGAAAATGATTTGACCATCATTGCTGTGCATTTTAATAATGGAAGCAATTTGGGAGAGATTTGGCTTTTTTTGCCAAAATGTGACAGGATACTTGGAGGTTCAAATCAACAAATAATGTTTGTAAGCGGTTACACGGTCAGGTGCAGTCGACACTACAAATATATCGTTTGAACTTTTAGTGAAACTTAGACACTTTTGACTTAAAAATTAAAAAAACGAGATCAGTCACCATAGTAAAGCTAACAACGCGATCAGTTAGGTTAACATTATAGTAGACTTCATTTGATCATGCTCACAGAGAATATAGCAGCAATAAACACAAACGGCCTGCACGAGTCCAACAGTAAACTTTTATTTGACCAGTAAACAGACACGAAGCGGCCAAATCGCTCGACGATTTATACATATAAAGTAACTACCAATGAACCAACCAAATGACCAACAACACAAGGAAAATGGATGGGTTGGGACAGGCCGATTAAGACTGATACGGTAAGGTTTCGTTCCAAAGATGAGTGAGCAGAGTGAACAAAAGATGTTTGCTAAACTGAGACGGTCATCGATAAATTGATTGAGAATTACACAACGTTACGAGCAAGTTGTGATATTCTACGTTTCAATCACCTCGAGTGGCCTTCCTCAGGATTGTGTGTGAGACGGCCATCATTCAATAGATATAAAACTTCGTCACAGTCACAGTCACCCGCGGGTGTTCTGTTAACTTCATTTGCAGTAAAAAGATGACCGTAATTCTAGACTGAGAAACACACGAATTGGGCGGTTCACCGGCAGGCTATTGCATTCCTACACGAGAATTAGATGGAAAATTTTTGGTCTCCCTATCCGAACTGCCTACATGTACGACCATTTTATTGGAGAATTCACAGAGTATACGGTGAACACTGGTCCCAGTGATGTTCACTACACCCCTTCCATAAATACATTTTTTCAATGTGTTCAAACTTCAACTAATGAATCGCTTTAATTTCTTTCCGTGATAACCAAATGCTTTGGCAAACCGTTTTGAGAGTTGCTTGGTATCACCTAGAGAGTCAGAAGACGCAACGCGTTGTAATCTGTTGTCAGAATGTGCACGGGACCAAAACCGAATTATCAAATAAAACCATTTTGAATTTATTAACCTGGGGCAAGAAAGCAACTGATGTTGTCAACAACCGTTATTATTAAGTCTTGATTAATGGCAGGTACTTTGGCAGGTCTGATAATTCAGATGAGACCCAATTGTGAAAAGTCGGCGCTTCGACAGGATTCGAACTAGCAGTAGAAACAATAAGCCCAAACGCAGCAAATGCTCTACCAGCTGAGCTACGAAGCCATGCCAGAAGCTCAACAATTTCACATTTAGACCTAGTTACCCGCGCAGCCAACTGTGTCATACGGAATCCACCAAGTCATCCAGCCGATCGACTGCCCAAGCAAGATTTCTCGACAAGTTCACGATAGACTCCATCAACGCCACCGTCTCTATCAGTGGTTCGAATTCAGCCGAATCCCAAACTTTTCGCAACTGGGTCTCTTCTAAATTTTGGATTAGGTCTCATATTAGTGCAGGTTGGCTTACTATATAAATATGAATCCTTAAATAAGGAGAGTTCAGCGGTAGTCATTTTCCCCATCTAACCTAACAGGTATAGCTGCAATATTTGGGGTGTTAGTGTCATATTGATTATTGTCCCTTTAGGTCACTCTACACTGTTCAGTGCAATAAGTATCGCTCTAAACGTGAAGCCGTAACCATGAATACAGCGGCATTCAGTTGAGTTCTTTTGAAGAATTACAAGATTGAGTAGTTAGGGGAATTGTCTTTGAATCGGAGCAGCAGTGGCCTATTTCATACATTACTTAGAAATTTACATTGCATCTTTTACGCCAGCGCGTTGGTATGTATAAGCCAAATCGCTTAAATGCTCAAATAACACTTTCAGTTATTTGTGCCAGTAAGGAGTGGTGATGGCTGAAATGTTATGTTTTGTTAAAACGTCCAGTAGAACTGTTATTTTGTGATTGATAACTTGTAGCAAGAGGTTTTTTTTATAGCAAAGAAGCTAAATATCTTTTCTGTCATCTGCGATTCAATTGCAACCTTATAATCAAATAACAAGGTGAATTATATCAAATGGTAATGAATAGCAAGGATAATGTCAGACTATTGACGTCACACTAGGAATAATGGTATAACATAAGGTACTGCTTCACCCCGAGTGATAAACGAGGAGCGAAATTGGTCAAAGTGTAAGTTAAGCTGCAATTGAAAGTATTAAATATAAAATAACTGAGATGTTCAGTTCTTAATGTTACAAACAATATTGTAAGTTTGATCCTGGTGTATGTTATGTTCATTTGTGCCAAAATAGTTCAAAAACAATGCATACTAGAACCGAGATGTCTCTAACACATGAAATAATCAATAGTAACAACAAAAAATTCCATTTCAAATGATTCAAGCTCATTATCAAAACGTACGTCCAAAGTAAAAGCAACGATACGAATGCCTATCTTTTTAACAGGATATTTTGGTGATAGCGCAACATTATAAAAACAATTTCACTGAGCTTACTTAGCGGGCGTGGCCAATGCCAACGAACAACCTATAACCGACTGAGCTAGTCCATATAAGCAAGGGCAATACGAAGTGTTAAAGTAATCGAACTAGAAGCACAAGTGATGTCTTAGAGATAGATGAAAGGAGACAATTCCGTCAAACTGTAACTCGTCTGAGCACAATTGAGGTTGTTTACTAGGTAATATTACTTCAAGTCAAAAGCTGATCAGCGCACTAGTAGAGCGTTTTTATGGAATATCGACTTTTTTGGCAGATTTTGCAAACGTAGCAAATGGATTTTGAGATAATTTTGTGAGCAGTTAATTAGCTGGACGTTATGTGATGTACGGAGCTTCAGTGAGTGTGGTGGATGTTTTTGTTTCGATTGACAAACTGACAAGTTGTCTTTGAGAAACAATCAAAGTCACTGCTGCATAACGCAAAAACACACCGTTAACGTGGCTGGATATGGATGACTTCATTTCAAAGTATTGCACTGATTACCACCAAAATGTTTCAGAGCGACAGTTGTATAATATTTCAGGTTATAGCGTAGAGTCCTTTATTTGCAAAAGTCGACAGTGTTTCCGAATGACACAGTAACCATTTGAAACAAGGATGTCATACTTTTGCGGACTGTTTAATGAATAATTCCCACTTTCTCCTCAGCCCAAATGAGACAGTGCAAACATTTTCGAGTCTCATATGCCAATTGTTGTCCTATCAACGTTTTGATTTTCATATGTTCTTAGGAATGTATTGGTGGATGTTTCCGTTTTTCATTGGGAACAACACGATTTTTTCAAGACGGACACTTATTTGCTCAACCATTTTAGGTTTCTTTTAAAGCGAAACGTTTGAAGAAATGCACGAGAATTTGTGCTACTTTATACTCTTCCTTAAGGGTGGGAATTTTCAGAAGTTTTGGAGGAATATGACTCAATATTCAATTTGCACTAACTAACAGGTTCTGATGACCGTATTCTTGCTCCACTTCAGTTTACCAATCCGACTTGATGTCTTCATTTTGCGCAATAATGTTTCACTCACCGATAGCCTGAAGGTCATTGTTCAAGTCACAGGACGTAGTATCATTGAAAGTGGTTAGGAATCAGAGGTATCTATGGCTCGTTCGGTTCTACTGTGATTCAACTTATCCGTCTTGTGCGATCTTGCAATATTGTTTGATATCACACATGTGTCTGACAGACTTATATGAATCAACCAAATTGCTTAACCGCCAAATTCACTTCAACCTATAATATTTGAATCAGTAGTTAATGTCTACATCATGTGTCTATGGTTCTAACATTGTATTTGAGGTATTTCAGTAGAAATATGGCTTAATGTCATTGATAACTCATATTGGATGACGTTCCCCAGTAGAGGAAATTTCATCTAACTTTTCACTCGTAATCTAATTAACTTAGAAGAAAAAAATCATCAGTGGAAATGTTCTGTTCGATAATTTTTAAAGCTACTGCTATGCTGATTATGTTATTGAAAGAGATGTCTGGAAAATGTTTTATATTATTCTACCAGTAGAGCTTACATATGAGAGAAACTGGTCGATGTGAAAATTCGATCTAAAATAAACCACAATAATACAGAAGGGGAATACCATCTGCCTTGTGATCGTTGACAGTGGAGCGGGCTGTAGTCTGCCGTAGGTCTAGTCAACCCGGACAGAAAGATTGTAAAATGTGCTTGTTGGGAACTGTCAATAAAATGTTTGGTGTCCAAAAGCGTGTGCTCAATCACAAACGCTTCAAGGAATGCCTTACAGTTCAGAATTACGTGAAAAGTCTTAAAACTGCCGTTTGATTGATTTTTTGAGTCTGTTTACAATGAAACGACAGTTTACAATTTCGGGCGAAATTAGAAGTTTTGGGAAGATGTATGTTTGGAAGATTTTGTCGCTGTGTGCATATCCACCTTAAAAAATAACCATGAAAATAGATTACATGGAATCAATGTCACTTGCCATTGGCTTGTTTGTATCCTGTTTTGTAAACGACTATTTTCTAATAGCTTAGTATTACCAGCACTTTAGTAAAAATGTTCATTTATGAGCTGTAAAAATTATGGAGGCATCCTTTGCACAGCATTTGCTATCGACAGTTTCAGTCCAGCCGCAACGATATCTGTATACAAATCTTACCGTCCTTGAAGCTGCTCGACGTGTTTTACGGGAGCTCAACTCTGGTTGAGTGTAAAAACTCAGAAACTTCGGAATGTCGATACATGGTTTATCTTGTCATTCGAGCTCAAAGTGGATTACAAGTTTGAGGACCCGAATAAAAAATGTGGATCTAGAAATGTACAGTTACATTACTTTTGAACATTTTGTAGAGTTAATACCACACAATAAAGCACTACAGAGCCGCATATATGGATAGCAGTTTTCTTGGCGGTCGGGAGACACGGTCGTGGGAAGACGGTAGATTATGACGGAGCCATGGCTGGCGCAGGGTTAGAACAGCTAGCTGTATAACAGTGAGGTGTGTTGTTGCTCAATATTCAGAGATGAAACGTAAATAATTCACCATAAACTACAGCCCTATATCTTCTTTGGATCACACGCTTTGTTGTAAACTAGGTCAGATCCTGTTTTGTCAGTTTTTAAAAAAACTTGACGTTGGTAATTATGCGTCTAATCATCTTATTCTAATACCCGTTGTATGAGTATCTAGTCGCCGACTTACCCCCTTAGGTGACTAGGAATGCGGATCCACGTGCTTTAACGATAGAGGTAAGGCTAACGCAGACTGCCCTTATGTGGTCAAGTTAACGGGTGGTATTATAGTGCGATGTACTAAACATCACGTTACAATCCATTGATCGTTCACTCTAATAATCCGCACAGATTGTCTGTGAGCATGCGCAGTCTACGTAAGCTTGGTGGATTATGGTGGCATATTATCTTCTGAGTAAAGGTCCAAAGTCCCTTGAAAAACACTCTGTTCAACTCTCTTCGTGTTGGAGAAAACATTTTTTCCCGTGAAATTTTCTTGCCTGTTAGTCAGTATCCCGTATAGTTTATCTTTAATCATTCATCCGTTACAGATTCACTAATCCAGTCCATCTCATCTATTTTACTAAGTTCGTTTTATGAACGCTGGTTGTAATTCATGAAAACAAGAACATTTTCAAGTGTCAGTATTACATCAAACGTTGCTTCGGCAGTCGTCGGTTCTTTCATTCCTTTTCATTTGTATATCCGAATTAGTCTGAGTCTGGTTTACTCACATGTACAACATGTCTAACGCGCTAATATCTTCAGCTATTACATATAGATCATAATTTGTATGAGTGGTTCGAACTATGTAGCAAACATCCCGGTTCAACAGAAGGTCAATGAGTCAACCTTTTCAGCATACCGATTCTACACACAACGATGTTCATTAATGTTCATATATAAAAAAATCGGAAGTATTCACCCATAATGTTTCATATTCATCGAGTGCTAAGCAGTCGTAATTTAATCACGTGATCCACTGCAGGCTGATATACTCAGTTTTAATTTATCTCACTTGAGTTCACTTGGAGAGCATATCCTTTTCCGTATAGGTTACTGTGTTTCCGTCTTTGTGTTTACGAAGTCGTTCAGGTTAATCAAACCGATATTGCGGATTACATGCTGTGCGTGTGTGTTTTGCTGTACTAATGGATTGGGTAACCGGAATTGTGACAACCAATTGCGTTTTTTGAACACAACTGCTGCAGTTTGAATCTCGATCGAGAAACAAAGCACATTTGTGAGCAAATATTACCAACAAAACATCGGATGTTTTCTGGTGAATTATGTCAACTGGAACATCTCCTGTAAGCGCAGGTTGTCGTCAGTTGATTGTATTATCAAATGAACTCTTTAAATTGCTATTAATTTACTTTAAAGACTTGGTCATAAGTAATAGATATAAAAATTCTAACTTACTACGAAATTTTAAGCTTGGTTCCCTCAAAATGTCATAACAAATTGAAGAAAAATAATCTATATCCCGCTATAAAAGATGCACCTGGTCATCCAGTTACCAAAATGTATTGTCAGCATTTCAACCTTTCAAAAAGTATGCTAGATTTGGTGGGATTTCAGCGAAGTATATCTTACGTATTCATCATTTTTAACCTTTCTGTATAAGTTCAGTTCGAGATAAAATATGCGTTTCATGATTAAACATGTCATACACGTGTTCGTACGTGTTTGCAAGGTCATCGGTAACTGAAACCAACTAATTCTTTCAACTATCTTGCAGACTGTGATGAATTCAAGTTGATACGCTGACACATCGAGAAAGACTTATCAAATACAGTCCAGAATGATATACTTAGGTGGAAATAAATAATTTCGAGCACGATTCAACCGCGATCACTGATTCGGAGGAAGAACCAAACAATCTAAACCGAATAAAATGAAGGACACCGAAAACTGGATTTAGCTGCTGCATTCGAGTGGTTACGGCCTTACAGATTAGATGATTTGCATTTTCTGTATGCTTCTCATTAGTCATCCTCTAGCAGCAAGACAGTGTACAGCAGTAAACTGCCTCGGTCTTTTCTTGCAACGACCAGACACTGCAAACATTAATCGCAGATAGCCTACATTTGCTTGTTAACTGCGAAAAGTTGTTCTGACTGAACACCATGTGGACCGCATAGTTGCCGCCGCTGTTAACGGATTTATTCTGCTAACGTATGTTATACGACTGATTTATAGACGTAACATGCCAAAACATTTTGTCTTTTTTATGAAAAGTCATAAACTGTCACTTTGGTTTAAGATTTCACAATTAATTCGATAAACAACAAAGCCTATGCAGATTTGTTGAGAACCTTCAGGCGGTTAACAATGCAAACAGCAGACAGAACAGTGGTCAGTGACATTGTTTACTCATAATGAATTTCGAATGTTGTTCCAACCTCCTTTTTATTTCCGTCCACACTGTTTACGCGAAAACACATATTTCGGTCTTTACGTGCTTGTATATTTATTCATGAATGCTACTGGTTTTCCTGACAAATTGATAAGCTTTAATCAGGTACTTTCCAGAATGTTTTAAAGCAGAAGATCATGAAGCATGAATGTCTGAATATTTGCTACCGATGAGGTTATCTTAGAAAGACAACAATACTCTCTCGAAATAGCTTCCGTTTACATGTAGCCCTCGGTTGTTATAACGTAAATTCCATTTGGTGGGCTTTTTACTATGTAAGCAAATAACTTTCCATGGCTAAACTGTTTGGACAATGCGCAAGTTAATGGATCGTTCCTAAGAAGCGAGACTTTAATGTAAAACTCCTGGTGGATTTGTTTCCTGCCATCCAGCCCCGTTAGTCTATACTGATGCTTGTGCAGTATTTCATGTTAGCCTTATTTTCATGAATTGGGCAGAAGAGACGACATGAATGTTGTTACAATGCTCAGTAAAACTCCATTATATAGCTTTCAGAGATTTACAGTCTTCAGGGTGTAAACGTACTTTGCTGAAGTTAAACTATGCCATTAGTATATTACTTAAAAAAAAACTGTGATACATGTGACTGCATAAAGGTTATGGAACACATGAAATCAGAAGCCAACATTTTGCTTGAAAATAAAATAAATTATCAAATCCACGTAGCCGCTACTTTTAAAGAGTCCGTGTATTCATTCAAAGTGTTAGTTCTCCCGGAGGACTCCGATAGATAATAGCCAGATGTTAGTTGCAAAGATCTGTTGCTACAAATGGTAGCACGCTAGTCCCTCCGATATGAGAACTCTGATACTGTGAGTAGATATACTAGAACCGGTTTCATGCGCGAACCTAACAATTAAACAATTTTAAATTCAAAATCGTATATGCGCGGTTTTCCCAATGTTGCCTAATAACCTTTTATTCGAAATTCTATCACACGGGAAGTAGCCTACTATGTATTCTTCTGCTTTATATTAAAGAAATACCACCAAAGCGTTGGTAGTAACATAGGTGACTCTGTGTTTTGTGTTCACCTAAAGAACACCTAAACATATTTAAAATCCAGTTAGTTTGTTTCGAACATTTTTTGATGACCGTCTTATCAATTCTAGCAATGTCATCTTATCAACCTGGACGTCTGTAGGCATCTTAATCGGGTACTTTGAAATCTGCTAGCAAATTGAATTTTTGTGGTTATTGACATTTCGAAGCTACGATTGACAAATCTGTTTTACGTTTGTTTCAATACTAGCAATTTCTCTGATTTTTCCTCAGTCATTTTCTTCAAACAAAAAAATTATTTCGATCAATTTTGAACGAGGCAGTAAATAGGGATTGCACTAAACACAGCGAAAAACGTGCTTTATAAATTTCTTCAAGTATAGGTAAAATTGCTGAATTTATTCATTCATTCTTATATTGTTAACAAAACGTGAAACAATTGCAACGTAACTTGCACGCTACAGCGGTGCGCACTTTTAGGTTCGTTGTAATTACTTTCCGATATCAATAAACAGTTGCAGTTTAGGACAGACATTTAGTCATTACAGTTTCGCTATGTCCTTCTTTTAATAATATGCTGAAATTCAACTAACTGTACTCTAAATTTATTCAATACGCTGAAGACGATACAATAAGGACAACAAACTCACATTCAAAGTGTCTCATTTAGTCGTGTTTCTGATTGTATTAAAAACACAACTAATTCAATTTGAAACATTTCGATACCTGTTGAACAGTCTTAGTGTTCGAACACAAGTTTGCACGTGCTGCAGAACTTCATGATAGATACGTCCTTATTTTTGGTACAGAAATTGAAACGTAATGAGTAACATTTGTAACCTTTCACTTGATCTAATTTTGGCACATCCATCAATCTTCTCATTTTATCTTGGTAGATTAGAAGAGAAGTTGTTATTGACAGGGCGCAACTTGTATTGGTTGCATGATTGAAACGAAGCTCAGGTGGTTTTGAAAACAAGGAACTAAATTTCGAACACAGTACCGTGTACAAAGTTATCGTGGCCAGCGGAAATTTTTCAATTTACATTCACATTTTTAACTTCGAGATTGAATTACAGAATATATAACATAATTTTCGAAACTATTTGAAACATTGTAAGGCATCTTATTCGGACCACAAGATACTTGACTGAATTGTGTTTGCAAACCCATTCCTTTCCATAATCGCGACTTGTGTAACATAAAGTATAAAACGTAAATTCGGTATTTTTTTAGCCTTGGATCTACTATTTATAATCTACTGTTGACTATATTTTGTCACACTACAGAACATTCAAGTCAAAGTCGAGCACACATTTAGTTACAGTATAAATCTTTGCGCGTCATTTGGTACCTTAACAAACCTACCCACTTTAAGGATAGACACATTAATTCTATCGATTCATTCAAAAAATGCGAGTTTAAACCCATATCGTATATTCTGGAATAAAGTCATCTCAACATAATCATTACGTTTTGTCTAGGATTTACACAACGTGCAACCTCGTGAGATGCGTCCAGCACAGTACCTCCAAGGACAGACCGATTAAATGTTTCAGTGGTCGATTGAGGACACATCATTTCCAGTCGCTACATAGATTGAAGGTGACAACCGTGGGTTTATAAAATTTTATACCCAGTGACCAGTACCAATTACGTTCGGTCGAGTACAAGCTGACAGAATGTGGCCAAAGGAAGCTAAGTATAACACTTCCGTCATATTAGACATTTGAACCCGGACGCGGGCTTTACCATCATAACTGGGCTTCCGACCACATTCTCAGGTGGAACCATTCACAACTTGTGCGATTTTACTGACAGGGAAGAAAAGCAAATTTTTGTTGAATTAACTCAGGTATGATTAGTTTGTATCTTTAAAAATGATGAACGTTGGTCGTATTTTTTTAAGATGCTCACTAACCACACTGAAAAAAATAATAATGATAGTTTTCCAAAAATATTTGTATGAATACTATGAGATCAAACCGTTGGTTGAATAAGATTCTTGAAATTCTCATCATAAGACATTACCTTGAACACCAATTCGCAAGTGAAATATAAAGACTGATGATGCACTGCTTTCTCTCATTATATCAACGGACTAAATTGGGTTTCCTCTAATGGCAATCACTATCATATTTTGATTAAACGTATTAGTTCAAATAAAGTAAACATCAATCGCAATCGATCGCAGCATTTGCATCCTCATAAACGTTCAGCAAAATACAGACTGATGTAAGTCGACATATTAGAAATTTTTACACACAGATGGCACACTAATTCATAATAAGTCCAGAAGGTTGGAACGCTGGGCAGAACACTTTGAGGGTCAATTTAGCTAGCCTCCTGCTTCTACCGTGCCGCCACCACAAACTTGTGATGTGACGCCCTAGTCGGTAGATCTAGAACCACCCACTG
>JTDE01000049.1:271843-284849 GCA_014338405.1 Paragonimus skrjabini miyazakii | reverse complement strand
GTCGGCACCGATGAGTGGCGTTTGGACATCGGCAAGCAGGAATATCCAACGAAAACATCGCCGGAGGCCAAAACCGACGTTTTGTGAGCGTTCCCCGAAAGTTTTGATGCGACTTTGATTCGCGGCCTGTAAGGTGTACTGGCCTGGCTGAAGTCGATCATTTGGTTGCGGAGGAATGACGCTGAGCTCGGCTCCGGTATAGATAAGAAACCGCAAGCCGGTCGACCGGTCCCAGATGAAAAATAGGCGACTAGTACCTGCTTGGCCAGCAACGGTCGTCGCCGTTACTGGCTGGCCTCCCGGTTTGACGGTGACGCTTGGCGAGTTCGGAATGTGCACGGCGGGGTGCACTTCTTTGCTTTGTCTCGAAAGTTTTGGTGGTACCAGCACCACCTTGATCGAGTGCGAGATTTAGATCGTGTTACTTATGGCAGTTTATATTCTCGAACCCGTTGAAATGGTTGAAAAGAATGATGAAAAAATTAGATAAGACAAGCCAGTAGGTGGCTATCTGTAATTTTCATCAATATTACTGTCTATACAATGTTACTTTTTAAATATGGTGCGCTATATAAAAACCTAATGACAATTTCTTTTTTCTTATCATGGTATTCCGGTAAAACTCACGCGTTTAGAACGTTCGTGTTTTATGGGAAACAGTTTTAAAGTGTTGCTCACTGAAACTTATCGTTCATTCTATCGTTCGTCAATAGGCTGTATTCTACGTTCAATATGTGCAAATTTGCTTTATAATGATGGAACGAGATAAACAAGTAAACTGAGAAGGAGTTATTGGTGAATAAAACAAATAAAGACGAACGTGACGTTGAACGATGAAAATAATTTTCCATTGGGACCTACTCAATAGTGACATTGTAAACAAGCTGTGTTTTGTGGTTGTGTGTCACGACAGCCCATTAAGTGAAGCGCGAATGACGTGAACCAAACTCACGTGGGTTAGTTGTTCCGCGTGTATGATTCTATAGCTTCCCAATTATTAAAATAAAAAAATATCAGACACGAATAAATTGCTCCAGTGTCAGATTATCAATTAGGGAACATTTAGGAAAAGAGTGACAACTAAAGTATATACAAAAGTATCAGGAATGCTGATAGCTAATTTCTGTTGTGGCTATAAATAAAGTAAATTCTAGTGGTGCAGTCAGAAACATTAATGCGCACGATTTTTTTCCAGCCAAATTTCTTTGCTTACTACCAGTGAACTATTTTTTGACCAATTCTAAGGAATGACTCTGACCTCAAATGAAAATGTGCAGTGGTTTGAAGCAGAATTAGCCGATCTTGCACATCAGTAGCGCAGAACTAGTTCCAGACATAGATATGCGCTCGCACCAAAACACTGATGTTTTGGAAGAGTTGAGAAGTAATGACGCTGAGATTATTTTGTATCT
Source organism: Paragonimus skrjabini miyazakii (assembly GCA_014338405.1). Taxonomy (NCBI): domain Eukaryota; kingdom Metazoa; phylum Platyhelminthes; class Trematoda; order Plagiorchiida; family Troglotrematidae; genus Paragonimus; species Paragonimus skrjabini miyazakii. The sequence continues at coordinate 283,437 of JTDE01000049.1, read as the reverse complement.
GAGTGAAGGGTAAGCGGCAACAATATTTGACAAATCGAGTTATATGGAAAAACTGTTACCTATTTTCAGTAATCGTTTCAAGTTTACAGTCGAGGACACCACTGACAATTCCATTAAGTTCTGACAAAGAGTATCGAAAACATTTAAATTTTTACAACAATTGAGCTTAGTCATCTTAACAACAGTGAAAGCTTCACGACCCTGAGGCTCTCGTGAGCCTCAGCTTTATGGATTGTTCATACTTCACAAGGGCAGTGCGCCAAAGTGACCATCCTTGTCAATTTCTATCTCACCTCAACACGAGCTAAAATAAAAGATGGTTGAGATATTATAATCAGCGGAACAGTCAATGTGCAAACATTTGCTGAAAGACAGCTTCCAGCTCGGAGAACTTCCCGAGAATGTCAATCATGATAAGAAATACGTGATTAGCATGGACGTCAATTTGATATTCACAAACATGTCCCTACACAGAACCATTCAAATCATATCTGATTACGTCAGCGTGAATCAACTCGAAATACCCACCCCAACGTCTGAAGTCGAACGGTTGCTCTTGTGTACCTCGAATTTAAACTTCCATTTCCAGCACAAAAGCTGCGGGCAGCTTGATGGTGTTGGTATGAAAAGTCCCTTGGGACCTGCCTTGGTTGATATTTTCATGGCTCATCTAGAAAACTGAGCTCGAGAAACTAACTCTAAAACGCATTCAGTTCTTCGATATTTTGACGACATTTTAGTTATAACTGACACTAAAGAACATGCTGAGGAAATCCTAAAGGTATTCAACTGACTGCAGGCCAATATTATATTAAATTCTGAACATGAATTTAAGGCCTGTCTGCCGTTTTTAAATATCCGCCATACTCGAAAGACTGATGGTTCGGTGCAACGCAGATTTCATTGTAAATGAACTCGGAATGAGCAATACTTAAACTTTAATAGTTTCCTGCCAAGGCATTATAAATAGGCTTTCGTTAAATCATTATTCAAAAGAGCCAGAAAGATTTACACTCAGGACACAATTCACAGTAAACTACAACTAATTAATCAGGGTATCTTGGGCAATGGGTATCTTCAATTACTGTTCTCTAGGTTTTCCAGATAAGCACTTCACGAGCAAACAGTGATGATGGTGCCAACGTTTTAAGTCTTTTTACAATTGCCTTGAAAAGGGGATGATGTCAGTAGGTCGTTACATTGCCGATTAAAGGCCGGTGTATTACGGGCGTATAAAACCACAGATATGGTGATAATGTATACCAAAATAAGGATTCCAATTCCACGTACAAAATTTCAATGCCCCGTTCGCCAGATCCCACATCATTTTCAGCTGGTTGCCAGGTGGACTACACTGGCATGACGGAACGACAGCTGAGGTTTTGTATACCGGAACACAAGCCTACATAAGTGAGGAAGTAGGTGGGGTAGATGTAAGAGGACACCCATATGTGCACACATCATCAGCCACACAAACTGTCGGCATCAGCAATCCCCGTCACTTATTGGAGAGCCATCATCAGGTGAATCCCGCACAGGTATTCACAGTTGTTTACGCAACTGATAAGCCCCGGTTGTTACGATATCCTAAGGCAGTTGATCTGAGACGTTGTTGTCCACCTCTGTATGTTCAGAAAACGTTTGTTAGCTTAGCACTGTCATAGCAAAGATGCCATTGACTGATTAGTAAATAGTTCTGCCATGCGTTTTCCTTTTTTTGTTTAGTTTCACATGTGAGCCCTGGTTTCCGCCTAATAACTTCCTGTTCTGTAGTACGCACTTGACAATATACAAAATAATTTGCCAGGCCATAAATCGTGCGCATTACTGTCATTCACTGTTCTACTAAAATGTGTTTCAGGAAAATGCCTTTTCACATGCTTCTTCTGTTGCCGGAGAATAACGCGTTTCACAATCAAGTTTTTCCTGAGGAACTGTTAATGCGTATGAGGTGGACATCACTCACAGGTGAGTGTAGCCCTCGTATTCCCATAGAATGTACGATCAACCCTCCTTGAGAGACATATCATACTCACCCTAAATGAAAACGAGCTGTCTACTTTCAAGTTTTAAGTATTCCTGAAGAATTTCTATGACAGAAGAATAATCATTGATATTTTTATTTCACTGACGTTAATGATAGTGATAACCATTTCGATGTTTCTGAAAATGATGTTCTAGGGTTACATTTCGTTACCCGCTAGGAGTCAGGTAGTGAATCATTGTGGGTGGGTGGAACCTCTTCACCCACAAGTATCGCTTTGAGTGCATATTCTGATGGCTACTGTGCACTGTTCATATATAAAAAATTCACTCGACACTGTCCAGCTCTAGGCATTGGTTTAGTGTCAACTACAACTCCGTTACATGTGCATCGTTCCAGACTGTCATCCTGCTTGATATCCTAGGGACTCTCGAGTTAATTACGATTAAACCACTGACCCACGAATAGGTTTTGATTGCAGGAATGCTTCAACATAGCGGCTATCATCGGAAGTGAAAAATACCGTGACTGTTGTCACTTTCTCGTAGTCACGCAGTATCAAAGTAATATGTATTGAATGGACCGAGTGGAGTAACCTTCCTGTTGGGTGTTCATATTGGCGCAACCATTATCTGGGAGTACAATTATTATTTTCCGTGTAATGTGTTTGTGACGGTTTTCAGATACGATGAATTCGTTATTGTCAACCGGGATGGGCAATGAAACAATCCTCGTATATAAGAGGTTCACAGGAAAGATGGAGATAGTTGCACACCTTTAACAAAGCAACCAAGCGAAAACATAACTTTTGTTGCAACGTCCTGAAAACGATCATTTGGAAGGATGGATAGGATGTAACAAAATGATGTTGCCCAACTCACTTACGGCCGTCGTGAGAATATATTATATCATCTAATGTTTGTAGGATGGTTTCCACTATTATTGTGATGATGATTGTGATCCCCGGCATTCGGCCTCCTTTGATACGTTGTTTGCTTCCTCATACTGATATATGAGTGGTCTATCGTATGCACACATGAAGATGTGGTGACATTTTCCCAAATACAAAACGCGCAATACCAGCCCAATATGTTCTCAGTTCAACTCTACGACGGAAAACGAAGGTTTCAATCACATTTTTACATACTGTAGAATTTATAGTGTATTTTTCCTTCGACTGGTGGTTGTCAAATTTAAATCCCCCTTCATTGTGTTCTGCATACTGCCCGGTATATAGCCTGCTTTCTGGCAAACCCAGTGTCTATAAACGCTTGCCAGTAAACGTTTTTACAAGTGATGACCTTTACTTATTGTACAAAATCATACATAATCCATAGTGTAAGATAAAGCAAATAGCGTGGCAGTAAGATCCGGCTGCCTAAATCCCTAACCACTAAAATTTATTGTAGCACACTCTCATGAATCGAATTCAGCCAATCGATTTTGGTTTATCTGCAACCCGGTACGCAGTCGTTACTGTTAGAACATGTTTACAAGTGATACAAAATGCTTTGGTTTAGGAATAACGCTTTCGATTGGAACTCCCTTTATCAGGACACTGCGTGCCAGCGGCTTAAATCAAAGACGCAGCTCAGGCACTTGTAGAACTGTTTGAAATAACTTGCATCGAATTCTTCCGAGAACATGGTTGACATATAAGTTGAAAAATACTCTACGGTCAGCTACTCATCGTCAGTACATATTACGACAGCTAAGGAAAAACGCTTGATTATTTCTTGAGTGGATGTAAATAGTGATTCATAAGACAGGTGAATGGATAACTATTGTGACATCACCTCAAAAATCATTGCTTCGACCCCATTATGTGTGAAGGCTGATGAGACCCCGCTAAATGAAAATAACCGTTCACTTCGCTAATTTCCAGTGGAACTGAGAAATGACAAAAGAGTTCATAGAATTCTGTACAAGCCGCGCATAATGTAAAAAGCAAGTGTGACTTTCATCGAAAACCGTGTGTACTGTTATATCAAACGATCAAGATGGCAAGAGAAAATTACTTACTCACACGTGCCCTTCCTACAAAATTGGTTGTGAAGGGCTCAGAGGAGGTAGCACGGTCGATTATTTAGAAAAAGAGACACAACTGATCACAGCTGATGTTCTGTTATTTTACTGTAGATACTAATGAAGTGGAAAACGAACCACATGGTGGTCAGAAAATTGTTAGTAATAGCTCCCTCATAGCAACTCGTGTTTTAAAAGCCACACACTAAGGAGTATTTAGGTATATCGCAATACCAAGCAATCACGCCTGACGTTCCTGTAAATAGGAATAGGTTTATACATTGAGATCATTGTTATCATCTTCTGTTGAGTGATTGTATTTTATGGACAAGGAGGTTTCGTTTACTGTGTCTGTTAGTTTACCACCAAGGTCTCACTGAGTCCAAAATGTATTCACCCTTATATACATATGCTCAGAAATGATTTTCTAATTGCTCTATTCCCAGTACACTGTTGTCACCTAATACGTGTTTCAGATGTATATTGATTGAACGTCATTTCAATATTTCTGTTTGTGAACGTTGCACTTTTAGTCCATAAGAATGAATCTGAACTTTTTGAGGTTATAATTAACAGCGGTTCCTCACTTCCTGTTGATCAACCAACGATTTCGTCAAACTTCATACAAGTTTTGACTTTTCCACTGAGCAAGCCGAGTAGGTTTCGCTTGTTTGGTTGGGGATTCTCGTGATCACAAAAATCATAGACTAGGAAAGCCAACTGAAGTGGCAGTACTGATCTTTACTGCTACTTTGACGTGCTGGTCAAGCTGTTGCATTGTATCGAACCGGAAGACTGTGCTAACTAGGACTTTGGTCGTTCCAAGTGCAACTTTGACAGACAACCAAAAGGCTAGTTATACGAAAAGCTGATACATTCATGAGGTTGTGTGTCGCATTACTGGACGTGTACAAGGGTTCTGTTAGTAAGGCATGATCCTATGAACACATAGCAAATATTTTTCTTGGTTACGACTGATGTTTTCTAATTAAAAATGAGGGGATGGTTGAAACGACACCATCAAACAATAAGTGCTCCGATCTCCCAACGGCTGACCGTGACAGCCAGCGTATTATCCATTACGGTCGAAAAACATCCGGTATAACCCAGAAGCCTAATGTGACTTTGAGTGCATCCACTACGCGCAGCAGCGCTCACACTCAGATAGTAATATCTTATTCACTGCACCCTCAAGCCGGGCGAATCCCTCACCGCTAAGTGAGTCAGACACATGGGTCACGGGTTTCGGATAGGTTCCCTAAAGAAACCCTTGTATCCTGCTGTCTAGCAGACCATACGTTTGAGTCACGAAGTCGAGGTGTGACTCCTAAAAAATCCACTTCCCTGGTACAAATGACGGGGAGTTATCAGACATTATCGCTTCCCGACGGTGACGTACTTCATCCGTCCGGACTTCCGCCATCCATTTTCCTCCCAAATTTTCTGCATTCCCTTTGTCCCTGGGTGATAATTGTATTCTGGAGTCAATACAACTGGCAAACGTTGGAGCTTTCGATACCTGCACCATCTGACAGGTTGATCAGCAAGCTGTTTTGACAAGCGGGCTCTCAATTCTGCAACTCGACGTGTGCTGTGTCGAAGACGCAAGTCTACGGTTCAAGCATAGTTATCCACTTTAGCTCGCCTCCAAATAACTATCGATCCAGGCATTTTACACTCAGAATCGCTGATGACGCCGAAACTGTGTTCCATGGTAAAGCTGAGAGGAGAACCACACCGAGTTCCAGAGCAGAACAATGTTTTTTGACTGGATCCCATTGAACGGTGACTTATCCACTGTCAGACCCAATATACGTCGTTTAAAATATATCAACGCAAATCGAAACACCGTTGTTTATACGTTAAATCCGCGTACGCGTCAACGGATAGCTGTTAGGATTTTACCAAATATGTGTTCCACGATGCTCCTGTTGACCTTCTGGAGCATACTAAACTATCTGATGTTAAAGTGATGGGCGGTTTTACTGCGCAGTTTGGCCAGAAGAGATGCGGTTGGGAGGCATGTCTTGTGTCCGGACACAAAGCATTGATCATAGCGAAAGACTGCTTTAGCTGTTCGTATATCATGTTCTTTATATTTAGAGCACCGCGTTTCAATACAAGAAGAGGTGCCGCGGCACACGAAGAGATACGTGTGCTCCTCAGCCACAGGCACAACCAGATCACAGTTAGTTACAGGTGGCACCAATCTGTTAAAGATGGTCGTGAATTTTGGAGCAGCTGCATGTACTCGGGTCATGCTGTTGTGCGTGTCCGTCTTGTTCTGTCATATGTCCAGAGGTCACAGCTTCGGGACTGCAAAATATTTAACTGGCATTCGCGCAAGGAGAGAGCAATGAGCACACTCGCAGGCATTGGTGAACAAATTGCTCAATTCTAGTCAGGTGAAAAAAATTGACAAACACTGGAGACAAATTGCAGCGATGTTGCAATCCTGCCGTGAAGAGGTACGTTCAAAAAAACGGTACAGTTGCGACAGAACACGATTTATGTCACTTCGATGAGTCACATGAAAAATTGTTGCTCAATTCCACCTGGCTCTGAATGTGACATCGGCCGGCGGTAACCTAAGCGCAAGTTGACCAAAACCTCGTTTAAAGACCGTGAGCATCACTTGGTCAAACAATCGAAAGTGATGGAATATGTCTTTTTATCTTGGAAAAACAGAAGGCTATTTTCCCTCATTCGCGGTTCTATTGGCCTTCGAGCCCGTGTAATTTTGGTCGTACGTGAAAAGGATGGTTCAATTTTAACCAGTCAGTTTCGTCAAATTGACAGCTGGACTGAACTGTTCGAGAAACACTTCAGGTGGACTCAACCAGAACACACAATCGGTGGGACCAAAATGGTCGCTTATTACGTTTCGAACGTTCCTGCAGCTTTAGTTAATAAAGTATAACGTGGCTCCTGGACTATGCCCCTTTTCATTTTCCCCAAGATGGTGTAAGAAAGGTCTGAAGCAAAGCTGATAAAACTCCTGCAGGAAATTTCAGTAGCGGATGAAGAACTTTGTGGTTGGCGTGCATCAAAAGTAATTCCGGTTTAAGAGAAGTGGTCCAAAATTCTGTTTGTTCCGTTTAAGTCACCCAGTAGCCTTATATTACGTCGGATCATTAAGCTCAGGTAAAGCCAGGTACGTGAAAAACGAGCATGATTCCCCTCCAGTCGTGGATACTTTAATCACATTTCCACCTTGCGACGGATCCTAGAGTATCAACACCCTTATAGACAGTCGACGGTCATGATCTTTTTATACCTAAATGTCGTTGTTGGTTCGGTTACCCATAACGTCTTCCGGAACTGCTTTCCATGCAAAGGGAGTTTCAGAAAACTATGTGAATATGTTGAGATCACTTTATGACCACTTTGCCAGCAGGGTGGCGGTTTGTCGGCAACTGTCTTGGAAGTTTGTCACGTCTAGTAGTGTTCTTCAAGGAGGTCGAATTTCTCCTCCTTGTTCAATTTTATCATGGACAACATTTTGGAGGGTGCGCCTAAGGAGTCCAATGAACCTGGCGTTCAGTGTCTTCCTGCCGCTAGGTGGACCGACATAGAGTATGCGGATGACATTGTCTTACTTAGCCCCTCTGCCGGAGACATGCAGACCATGCTGAACAAGAGGAGTGACCGAGCTGGTTTGTATGGAGTGCGCTTTGATCTTCGAAGTACAAAGTGTTGCTTCGAAACTGGAACATTTCCACTCCTACTTTTTATTTTATTGAGACTATGGACAATTTCACATATCTGAGTGGCGTCATCACGTCAACTCGTAATATTGTTGATGAGATACCTGGGAGGATAGCCTTTGCCAAACTGCGTCATGTTTGGCGTTCAAACCACTATTGATTTTCACGGCATTTCCGTGACTAGTTAAAGATTGAGGGAATTGCTGCGAAAAACAGCTATGCCAGTTGACTGCCGTTGCTGTTAGTTGAAAAAGTCAAACAGTTACTAAAGCCATCAATACTATGAGATGAGGTAAAACGTTCAAATTCGCTTTGGTCACATGATATCAAGCCTTATTACTACTCGTTATTTTAGGTCCACGCGTCTTTAAACAAACGTAGAGTTTTCCACATATTTTATACAGGAATTCGGCCGTATTCTGCATATCACATGTGAAGTGATTGAAGCTTATTTGGTTTTGCAATGGTTCCTCTTGTTGGAAGCATGCGAGAATGTGGATCAACTAAATTGACTGCGTGAGCATCCTAGAGTACATTGTTAGTGGATAATGACCCTGTTACGTCAGTCTGATTGAAAATTCAGGATATTGTTGTTGACCATTCGTTTCTACTCCATGCGTGCTTCCTTTTAGGGTTTTCACTTACTGAGACCCATTGGTGTGATGTACAGATCACTCATTCATTTTTTGAATATATTGAAATATATTGATTTTCATATGGATTGAACATCATTCACAATTGATCGCAGCTGTCGCATTTCCATAGACTTTCCAGTCGGCCCCTTTCGAAAGGAAGCACTAGACTCACTAGTAATCAAATACCGCTCAACAAGTCAATGATTTCTGTGATTTCAACCTGGAGGGAAGTCCTAGTCGAGGGGTCATCGATTGAAGTTAACAGACAGTAACTGTGTCTCCTCTCGAGGCGATCGGGAAACCGGATCATTGCTCACAAGCGAAAGTGGTTGAACGTTCATATATGATAATTCGGTCGTGCCTAATATGAGGTCAATGGCGCAGTGGTAAACACGGTTGCCTCATGAACAGCGTGTCCGTGGTTCAAGTCCCGGCAGTGGCGATGATATGCACTACTGACGAGCTCTAATGAGAGCGAAACTCGAGTCTAGTGCTTCCTCTGTTCGAAAGGAGCCGACTGGAAAGTCTATGGGCATGCGACAGTTGCGATCAATTGTGGGTGATGTTCAATCTATATAACATCAATTAACGTAAATTGGATTATACAAAACTTTTGGTTAAGGAAAACGGAGAACATCAATGGAAAACCTGTTAAATTCCTGATGACACTTCAAACAGTACATCACTGGAGAGAAATTTTGGGCACCAGCAGTGTCGAGTAGCTTCTACTAGAAGGTTGTTTTGCCAGAAATTCCCTTACTTGGGTTGGTAGAGATGGTACGGTCATCCCTGTTACGATGCAACCACCTCATGATTATAATTAACAGCTTGTACTAGTCCAAACTGAAGTCGTTTCTTTAAAAAATCATTTAAATTTCGGTCGTTTTTTTCAGTGGTTAATCGTCTGTGTACGTTTTTTAGGCTTTTCATGAACATTATGAAAACTGAAGCCCGGAGCTTTACCTTGGCTTCAATACGTGTTAACACTTTCAGTGTGTTCATCCAGCCGACTGACTCACAATGGTAGCTGACCACTTAACTTCTCCATCGAAAACCCGACCAGTACAAAGAGTACAGCCGAAAAAGCGTGCAATAGACTTTAGAACAAATGGGTCACATGATGCATTGTTATCCAACTCCACTTCAACTTGTAGTGGTCAGATAACAGCGAGAGTTTAACAGTATTTTGAAGGATTCATATCAAACGGACCATTTATTAAATTGTTGGTTACTATGGAAATGAGAGAAAGGGAAGCGTAATACATGTTAGTGGGAATCACCAACCATGCTATAATGTAAGCAAATACTTTGTGAATTGTATACTTTCTATTCTTTGTTAAAGGATGAATTTCTTTACAGAGAACATATATTTAACAAGAAATTTTTAACTTGCGATGCCGTTAGAATTATCACGAATTAAATTCAAGAGCTCTGTTGCCCAAACTTTCAATTATTTAGTGCGATACTAAAGAACACAAAGATTAACGTATTGCACAGCAGCGAGAAACTAGGAAACGGGTATAAATTATTATTTCGCTTTGACTGTTAAATGCCAAATGAACATCAGTAGGAAACGCGTGAAAATGATTTAACCGAAGTCTAAAACAAGGGAGTCAAAGTTTACACACGGCAAAGTAGTGCACCAATTGAACACAGGAATACTGACATTTGTCCGTGGGCATATTACTGGTTTTCTGGCTCCTTAAAAATAATTACAGGACGTAAGCCGGTTTAACACTGTATAGTCCTTAATAACAAACCTAGATCAATCTACTAAACTTCAGCCAACATGCGTTTGATCCGTACTCATTATGTTGAACTGAATGCTCCTATTCTCGACCGATTCGGGTGGGTGTTCTCGCTAGCACCGAGCAGCTACGCGGATTGAACTTTTTGATCAATGACCAGAATGTGAATTTAGCAGAATGTGGCTATTTTGTCTTGGCTGATTATATCGTTTCTAGCTGCACCATAGTTCTACTTACTCATATCGGGCGTATGTTAGCTCAAAGTAAACTACTGCCAAGGTTACACTATGATCAGATAAAGAGTTTCAACTTCTGGTCTTAGTAACCGTATCTAACGGCGTCTATAGCCCGCTCTCTGTCAGTAAAGTGCACCATATATCCAATACCCCTTAACATATTTGTGATTATTCGACTTACCGTGGCCACACAATATACCAGACGAATGCACCATTGTCCAGGAAAATAGAAGGGTGGTACATGACGCTCAGTTAGGCCAGACCACACGCATACAAATTAATGAGTTAAACTGGTAGGTAGAGTTAGTTGGTGAAAATGTAAACAGCACACCTCTTTTTTATTTTCCCTACAATTTTACGTACACTTACTCCTCTCAATCTATTGATCGCATGGAAGAAAGTTTGCTAAGTACTAGTGACTGTTCCACCAATCGATTTTCACGTTACCTTGCCGCATAATTTATGGATTCACTAATTTTGAAACATATACGGAGAATGGTAAGGCAATTAAATTATAATCCGTAAGAAGTCGCCTTGGAAAGGTGGTATTTCCATTGTGACGTTGTACAAAAAGCATAAATCATCCTTTTGAAAAATTCTAATCATTTCGGATGGATATTTTTAATAGCAAGCAGTCTTCCAATAATACTGCACGGATTTTATGTACTAGTATAACCAGATACCTTTTTCTAAATGACTAGCGCCTTATGTAAATCGACAACGCGGAAAGTGAATTACCCAACCTTAAGTTTTTGCGCTGATAGCTCTTCCATCTGACTCATGATTTAAAACTTCCAATTCAACAACTACTCCTTGACCTTTAAGTCAAATGACAAATTCAGATATATCAAAGTTATCTTATCCATCTCATTATGAATGTAGCAGATATTGTAAACATTTGACGCGGGTAATGACCGATATTCAAATACTTTTACAGAATCTATCAGCATTCAGAATCAAACCCTAAAAATAATAAAAGGTTTTCTGATTAAGGTGACTAAGTAGTTGGTCAATGGTCTCGTGAGAGTTCTACATGGTGCAAACTTGAACAGTACTCTCTTAGTGACGGGTCTCAGAAGGTAATCTTAGATCCAGAACGTTCATCCACGTACCGTATATGAAGCTTTAGCAGAAGCTCACAAAGTCTTAATAATACTCACCGGTAAAATGTTAATCATCAACCACTTTCGCTTGTGAGTAATGATGGTTGAGCGTTCACATATGATAATTCGGTCGTGCCTAACGTGAGGTCAATGGCG
>JTDE01000049.1:248480-271743 GCA_014338405.1 Paragonimus skrjabini miyazakii | reverse complement strand
GGCGATGATATGCACTACTGACGAGCTCTAATGAGAGGGAAACTCGAGTCTAGTGCTTCTTTTCGAAATGGGCCGACTAGAAAGTCTATGGGGATGCGATATCTGCGATCAATTGTGGGTGATGTTCAATATGAACTTACTTTGTTAATCAATTCTACACCATCAACACTAAATTCTGCCATTCACTGGCTGATTGCTATAGCTTGGTATGAAGACGGAAATGACATGAACAGCTAACTTTTGTACTTGGAGCGCTATGGTTAAAGTACCATGATTTACCCTCCAGTTACATGCGATCGAACCATTCTTGTAACTTTACATTAGTGAATAAAACTCATCGTTCGCCATTGATACGCATTTTGCACTGAATATGTTTCATTTCTTTAACTTGATTGAACAAAAAAGGATAACAAAACCAGGTAAAACAAATTTTACGGATAAATTGAATACAAATGAACAGTTAACTGTTTCAGAGAGTACAAAATATGAGAATGAACGTTTTCTGTTACATTGCCATCAAAATTTCCCTAAGTACTGTTCGTTGCCAGCAGCATCGTGTAATTTCCCCAGTTCTTTTCAACTTGTGCACTGAATATATCTGCCGTGAATTTAATTAAAAATGAGCTCTCCTTAAACAAGTCTTCTGCGAAAATATGATGTTCTGCTATATAATTAGTTTTCATCATCCACACATGTTTAGATTACTATTTATTCCGTGCCACAATAAAATGATTGCTTAATCTTAGAAACCTGGCATAGTATGTGCAGGCTACTCCGGCACAGAAATAGATTTCTGCCAGATATTTTTACATTTAATAAAATCACTAACCAGGAAGTACAGAATTCTGACATGTAGGATGAACCGTGTGTGTCTCTTAGCACAACCTATGGTTCCATGTCCAAAGTTTTCGAGATTTTGATTGTCCTAGAATACTTGGGCATGCTCAGGAATGTAATTCCCCACAAGCACAAACTAGTAACTACGTTCACGAAAATTAGTCCAGAATTGCGACTGTTGCTTATCGATTTCACATTATTTTGAAATGTACAGACTGAATGCTCAGTTTGTGCAAAAGTATACACATTTGAAAAGCCTCAACACTTGCTAAATCTTAGTGAATTGGTCCAAATAGAAACCGGTCAAGTGTTTCGCTGTCAAATGTACTTAAGATTACAGGACTGTATATAACCGTTCAGCTCTCCCTTATCCTCAATTTCATTAGGTTTGACGACTAACTGGTTTTTAGAAGTCACCTCAGTACAGCGGTGTATGTCTAATGGTAAGCAGAACATCCATAGGCTTCCCACAGATGAACGGGTATGTTTTTACATCGATTGTGCATATATATCGCTGCTAATTATGACTATCCTAATGGTGACATTGCCTGCTGAGCGAAAATGGAAACTATAATTCCTTCACCAACTTTACTCATTGACCTATGTCGTCAAAAAATATTTTTCCACTCAGAGGTGACCCAACTAAGAAAAATATGGAATTTGAGTGAATTTCAACATGAAAAAGATTGATTGTCCTTACTTTTAAGGCACGCGGTTAGCTAAACCACAGGTTTACGCCGGGAGCTCAAACTGTAAAAACTGCAGCAGCCCCTACACACTCTATTTTGTTACAAAAAGACTGCCGAATGATTCACTGTGTTAAATGCCTCTGCAGGATTCCTTAAGCCGTTCACAATGAATGGTCCATCATTGTAAATCGGTATACTCTTGTTAATAAGATGGATGTTTTCGGCCCGCTGTAATTTTCGAGTACGAAACCAGCATGTATTACACAGCACTCCAGGTTGGTTAACATTTACAAAGGAGGTAACTCATCCTACTGCTGCCAGTGCAACATTACACATTTCAGTCCTTAACAGTACATAAACCTATTTTTAGCAGTTATTTTTCCTTGGCGATGTAAGCCAAAAATTGAAACAATTCATAGAGTTCTGGCTCACATAATCATGCCTCTGTAGTCGGATTGGCCGATTAAATGTTTGGTACTTTATGTTTTGTGTTCCACCTCATGAGTTTGTCTGTAGAATCAACCACTGTTAACGTGCACGTAATCTCAATATAATGTGACTAATCGTGGTTCACCCTATTTACAGAAAACAAACCAATACATAAGTATGGCAATTTTGTATTTATCGTGCCTTCGTTACTTAGACATTTGTGCATTTATTACCTATTTTTTTCCTTGCATTGTTTAACTTCTACTATGTATACTATGACAATTATAATATAGGTTGTCATTAGGTGCATTAAGTCGGGGCCACGATTTTGCTGTATAGTGTAAAAAAAGTTAGAATGTTGTCCATACGATTTATGTGACAGTCCTTATATGAGATTTAGAAACATGATCTTCAACCCAATAAAAAAAAAGCTGAAATAACTTCATGGCAATTATTTTGCCCCTTTAGATTAAGTGTTTTGCGTTGGGTTCTTTGCCTGATCTTCGTTTCATAGCTTGTCACATTGACATGATTAGAGCGTACACATTTTGATTCGGAAGTTAACGAAGCTTAAACACCGTATCCTCATCTACTTTTGCAGTTTGATCTGATGTCCTGTTAACGCTACACTACATTTAATGCAACGGTCTTGCGTTGATATTCAGTGGTTTTGTTTTCCGTGTGTTGCTACGAGTTGGCTTGTGATTATTGGTTGATTTCACATACTTCAGTACAATTGAAGTTGTGAAATTCTCTGCATTCTTGCTGTCTGCCTGAGAATACATATATATCCTTGCGGACAGTGAATTATTATCGACCAAAATAACCTCAAGTGGGATATCTCCAGATCACCGATTTGCGTGACTCTAATCATAGACACAGTTATTCCATATAATATATATAATCATGTTCTGGAGAAAACGGTGTATGTTTTATGAACCGCTGGTTGCTCTCACTGGTTTGTTTTACAATTGTTTGATTTCTTTCCAGGAAAATGAGGCGACTTTTCTGTTTCGGACAACATATTCAGTAAAGTTGTTATATTACCAAAGTTACCGAATGACTTTGGTACCGTGAACCTTGTTGTCCACCAAGCAGTAATAAGCTCTGATCATAATGTTGTATGACAGACAGTTTTGTTGTGAGTATTATACCACTCACAAGTAGTATGTTACCCACAGGCAACGTTCAGGAACAAAAGGGCACGCTGTGAATGCCAGGAAGACGGAGGACAAGGAGAGACTATCGAAATAGTGTGTACGCGCTCGACAGAAATTCCACCCAGGCGAATGACAATGGTGGATGTGAATGCATATCTAACTTGTAAATTAGTGTGTGCGTTTGTGGTTTGATTTTTGACATGACCTATACGGGCGTTTGTGCAATAAACAAATTCTCAGGCCAAGCGTCTTTTGCGTTCACAACAATATTATGCCATACGATCTAAGTGTGCAATCAAATGATGGAAACGTTAATTTATAAATAAACTTTTGCGCAGGTTAAACAAAAGCGTGTCTACCATCTCAAAAAGAGGTAATTTGTAATCTGCTGGGAATACATGGATATGACTAGAATATTTGACGCGGCAAGCTGATCATACAGAGGATGATGTGAAGGGGAAGTCCAGGCTGAGATATAAAAACTACTCATGACAAGAGCATATTGTAAGGTATCTCTCACTGTAGTGTAAATTAGGTTTGGGTTTTGCAATTTGATAAACAGAAAATGAAATTTGGATAGCGAAAGCTGCAATAGGCTGTGGGTAGTGTTCAATTTTGAACAGTAAGCGTTTAACAAGACTATTCCAGTGCTCCAAAAACAATTGATTCCTAACATCTATTAGTGTGAGTTTTTGAACTTATACCTTATTGCGTTAACTGGTATTGCATTAAAAATGGACCGCAAAGATTAATTCAAGTGTTATTTCAACGATCGTGAAAGATTTTGACCATGTTTCCAAACGTAAATTGCAAACTAGACTTCACTTCAGCTAATCTTTTCGAATCTAACTGCGAGGTTGTCAGATATATGTGCGACAATATGACGGCCCTCGGAGATTAAAAGTGGATTTTACGAATCCGTGTGTTTATTCAATTACTGGCTCGTTTGGTGATGAAAACTAATTTTTTAACATATTGTTTATACATATAACACACAAATGAGTTATCTGATCAAAATTCGGTCCTGAAATTAAAGTTAAGCACATGGCTTTAGTCAACGAATTACTCACACGGAATCAATCGATATTAACTTATCTAGTTCCATTTGATGAACTCAAAGTGGGACTGATATTCTATAGTGACACGTTACAAACACTGACCGGATCTTCTGACCAACAGTAAGATACCCACACGTGTCTGTGAACAGCCAACTCAACAAAAGAGCACTTAACTCTTAAGAAAGAGCCACTCTACTTATGACGAGGACAATGTCGTAGCTAGTAAATGTCGCGCAAAGCATCCTCTGTTGGAACGTGTGTACACAACAGCTCAACTATCCACAGGTTCATCCCAATAACTAGGACTGATGTCGTATACGTGGTCTATCAAATGACGTTCTCGGTATCACCGGATGGTTCCCTGGGAGTTGCAGTGCTATCTGTAAAATATGTGCAAGTTAAAATCCAAAACGGTTAACCAACTCGCTAAACGTTAACAAAAGAGGGCGTGTCTCTCTAATTAACCCATCAGTCAGCATATTTATCAGCAATACTACATTTATAACCAAAACAACAGTGTGCAGCTAACAAACTTTCAAATAATAGCACAATTTTAACCCCACCAAAAATCGAATATAAATTCGCCTGACCCCCGATTCGTTTTCAAGTATACACAAAGCTTCCGACGTTAACCACTTAACTGTGTACCTGCTCCATCAGAATTGACATCGGGCGTAATAGATACCCGATTAACACACGGCCTTTTGACCGCTTTGCCAGAGGAACATCGTGAGCTTACGGCAGCCTCTACTTTTTCTTCAATCATGCCTACTCTTTCAACAATCAGACACGCATTTTACGGATAGCTGGCGAGGACATTTTGCTTCAGTAAGCACTGTATTCTTAGAGATATCTTAAATGTAAACTATTTCGGTTGATTGAAACATCAATTTACTCGCTACGGATAATTTGACTGTTCGTTATCATTTGCCATTTACCCAAGTTTAATTTCGTTCTGGACAGTCCCAATATAGTAGACTTGTTTGTAGTACGGTGACCTAGCAATAAGTGTTATTTCCGTCGACTAATTTGTGGTTAATTTCGGTGTGGTTTACAGGGAAAGTAGGACTGTACATTTCTAGTCCCAAGCACACTCCTTTATATATCATCGGATTCTTATTTAACTTTGCGGATTTCTGCTCGGTAAAATTCAGTATTGGCTACTGCCTCGCCGGACGAAAGTACTCTCGACTTTCATTTCTGTCACTCGCTCAAAAGTTAGTCCGAAGTGTAATTCAATTCGGCATGACGACCTTCTGACGACAGGTGATACTGACTCCTTCTGAAATCTCGCAATGTTCTGAACATGCTGATGTATGATGGCCATGCGCACTTTATATATCCATGTTGGCATACACGTCATCGCCGGAATACACTACATTACCCAGATAAACAGAATCGGAAAACGACGCAAACGAAAAACAATGAACAGGCTGGTGAGCGATGCAAGCCCTAACTTTGTCTTCATGTTCATTGATGAAGAGACCAGCGACGGAATAAACGCATCTGAACTAATCGTTCCCAGGTTCCATTTGTAACTACTGGTATTCATATACCATTACCAAGCAGATAGCCAGTCCACCTTGAGTGGCGGTGAGGCATGACTTCACATTTCACAGAGCTGAAAAGGAACCAGTTGACTGTAGCGCGCCAGTCAAAGCGTTTGTAATGATTATGCACGTTATTTTCTTTGCTGCACTATCTACTATGTGACAAGTTTCAATCATCGTTGATAACCTCTGGAAAACCGAATGTTTACCCCTATAAAGTGGTGGTCGCAATAGGGACCGTATGGCAAGCAGTCAACCACAAAAGGCAGCCTACAAAGTGTACTACTGATGTCATTAGTGAACCAGAGGAACAGGATTGTGATTACCATATGTGCGTGAATTAGTCCATTTTAGTCCAGAGCTCAGAAATAACTGGAATACAAACTGAACCGGCTTGCTTTATCGAACTCATACGCTGTGTTCTCCAAAACGCAACAATAGATCGTTGTTTCACGCAAATCCCTTTTGCAATTCGGGTTGGTTGTCGGTGTATAACCTAAATCAAGTAAGGTGGTTGCGCAGCCGGTTCCTTTTCATGTTCTTCCCAGGCGACATAAGTTTTGCGGGCTCGTTGCAATCACAATTTTTCAACATACGTAAAAGTGAGTACGTCTGTTAGGTCTTGAGATGTCTAGCCTTTGAATGAGTTTGAGCAAGAAATTGTCATAGTGGTTTGTACAACGCCATGACACGCCATGAAACATAATCAAAATATGAACAGTTATTTTTATAGACCATTTCTATTATTTTGTAGTTTTGCATGTGGTGCAGAAGTGATTGATTCAAGGATACCAGTAGTGACTGCACTGGCACTATGGGGCAAGTGGGAAATGCAACGCGGTATTAATTAACAATACATGTGGTAGCGCCCATATTCGAGCTAGGCTACCGACGTGTGACGTCAGGAAAGAATGGTAAGGATACTTTTGGCATTATAGTTTACAGTACTGTAGCTTAGTTGCGGTTTGTTAACAAAGCCTCAAAATCAAAGTATGTAGAATATACTTTGGCGGGTTCGATAAATTGGGTTTCATGATTTCCACATGATACTAGGTATCAACTACGATTCAACAAACCAAGTTGGACGATGTTCATTTGGCATCCGGTAAAATTAACTGCGACAAGTGCACAGATTTTTGTAACTTTTGCAGTAAAAAATAATTATCCGGAAATTTGTTCCCCAAATTGTTACAGCTGTTTCAGAAAAAGTATTCAGAAGAAGATTGTGATATGTACTTCCAGATAATTGTTATAACAACGTTCTTTATTCGTTTCAGGCATGCAACATCGATTTTCCTTTTATCATCCAGGCGCGTTGTTCTGCCAAACAAGAGGGTTACTACGGACTACAAAGCTTCAGGTGAATTAAGGTCGTCAAGAGATTATTCATATAGCGTTTCAGTCTTTTGAAAAAGAAACGTTTTGAACATTTTCTCCAATCACAAAATCATTAAAAGTATATCATTTACCGGTAACTTCTTGATAAAATTGTGGTATATGTTTAGTAACGATGTACTCAGACGGCTTTGCCATAATTCCGGGTTATAGCTTATCAGTCCCGTAATGTCACTTTGTAGTTCCCGATAAGGAAACATTATGTGAACTTTTATGCTGTCGAGCGTGTCTGCTCTGTCCATATTTTGTGAAACCTTTCTCTCTCACCAACTCATAAAAGAGTCGATGAAATGAAGTGACCCGAAAAGGATTTTGAAAACTTGGTTCCTGGACCGTTTGTTGCGAGCAAGACACCAGAATTCTAATATGGTTTATCTACCAGATTATCATTCAAATTTCTGCTGGGTAAAGCCGAATTGGATCCGGGCGTTCTGGTTTAAAGTAGTTGCATTGTTTTTTATTTGACGTGAAATATAACAGCTATACTTACTGTTTTTTATTAGTGGTAAGTTGAACTATTGATATTACGCGCATTAAAAATAATTGACTTGTCATGTCACGTAGTCCCAAATGTTTGATTGCTGTCAAAATGCGCGTCCCATTAGAAAGATTATCATGAAAAATTCAAGTGTCACAGTTGTACGACAAAATGTGAATCTTTTGTTTTTACTCTTCAAGAATGTTTCAACTAAGTCCAGCAAGTTACGAAAGACCGACTCAACTAATTGTCACAACGCTTTTATAATGCAATGGTTCCAGTTGTAGAAATTTGTTTCTAAGCCAACTTTATTATCTCAGGTATTGGCCAAACTGAGTGGCTTCCATACGTTAGTTCGACTGTAGGATAAAGCAGATGGTTTGAAATGATTTGCTATTTCGATGGGTTGGTATGAAACAGAGAACGATAGTTGAGTTGTGCTTTTAGTTGGGCTCGTCAGTAGTGCATATGTTCGCCACGTTTGGGTTTCGAACTACGGCCATGCATTTCTAGGATAACCGTGCTGACCACTGCAACAATGATCTCATATTGGGTGTGACTGAGTAACCACGTGAAGACAGACTACCACAATTCTATGTGGAATATGTTAAAATTGCCCAACCACCATGAGAGAAAACACAATCGCTCTCTCGCTAATGAAACCAGTGACACCAAGATAGAGACTTCTGATCAAGTTGGAGTCAGAGAAACCAATTAACTGATGGACCATCGGCTTAAATTCTGGTAAGCATTAAAATTTTTAGACTGAGTTAACGTCATCGCAACTTCTGCCGAGGTGATCGGACACGAAAACCGGTGTTTAAATTTTTCATTGCCTAACCCAATTTTTCGGCAGATTCCGGAGACAACATTCAAGTACAAAACAATAAAACAGGTTACCTGGTTTGCATCAAGGCCCCAGAATTCCAATTCCTCTTCGAACAACGGTCCGCATACATCAGTCGGGTAATGTAATTTTCCGGTTCGATAATAGTTCAATATTTGTCCAAACACTCCGGGATGTCGATCAAAGAAATACTCGTTCAGGATTGGATCATAGTTTACCCCAGCCTCAGTAAGCTTTGACAAACGAGTGGCCGGAATTTTTTTCAAGGTCGCCTTGTACGTTTCGTGTCTTATACCACCAACGTTGAGTATCACACGATTCTCCAAATCCATTTCCGATTAAAACAGTCTGAAGTGGGGCAAAAAGTTTTCATGTTAACGCAAGAATTAACAAATAAAATATGCGTTTAGTCCAACTTCATTCACGTGAGTCGACTTGCAATAATCAGTCAAGATTGGCATCGTTGTGACTGAATGCCTGTGATCGGTGCATCCGTTATCTTCGTTTTTCACAGTTGTGTTCACGCATTGTCTACTCAAGTGTAACTTGACGTGGAATGACGGATAATATTAGACCGTGGAGGGTATGTTATTTTTGAAATGCAACAGAGTTTTAACGATTTTAAACCACAAATAAACTGCAAGATGACGTTTAGTTATATGAAATAAATCGATTTTAAAAGTTTCAATCGAAATACCGGTGGTATATCAGGCAGTAAATTTTTTAGAAGACACATTAAACTATGATGATTTCATTACTACCGCGCAAGTTAAAGTAACGCTGTGTGTTTATTCGAAATTCAATGGATACGCCTCAATGCAATACATATGTAGCTGAGGAAGTATTATATTATGATCCGAATATTGCCTGAATGGTTGGTAGTTATGAACCAAACACATCTGCGTACCTTTTACGAACTGTCTTTGAGTTTTTCAGGTAACAGCTCCTTGTTTGTTTGAATAACGCTGATTTGAAATAAAAATTCATCGGTCCATTGTGAGCAGGGAGCCGAATGTGTAGTCAAGCTGAAGTAGCAGGTCGTACGGACTACATAAATCTAGATAGACTTACCAGATCGATCAACGGACCATCATATCAAATTTACGGTCACCTTTATTTAGCAATGATTACGCGATAGGTTATTTGACTAAATTGATCAAAAAGATGTTGTCCCTGTGTGAAGCATTCGCAGTTTAAACAGTGAATAAAAACTAGAAGTGGGTTGTCTTATTGTAAAGTTGTTTATCCATGTTATTTAATCAAACAGTTTAATTTTACGAATTTCGAGGTATTGTATTCCCTGCAATATTTATGAAGACATCAATCTGTTTCAATATACACACTTCGAAGTTGTTGTTTGAAGCCCCATCATTTTCAGTGTGAAAGTTGAAATTATAGAATTAAAATGTAAACTGATTGTTGACATCTACTCATCATTTTTCTGTGAACATTTTTTTCAAATATGTCAATGGATTAACGGAAA
This sequence comes from Paragonimus skrjabini miyazakii, assembly GCA_014338405.1. Taxonomy (NCBI): domain Eukaryota; kingdom Metazoa; phylum Platyhelminthes; class Trematoda; order Plagiorchiida; family Troglotrematidae; genus Paragonimus; species Paragonimus skrjabini miyazakii. The sequence goes on along the minus strand of JTDE01000049.1, from coordinate 261,817 downwards.
TGTTGAACAATATCGGATACGTGGCATGATAATTATATGCATGCTTTCGTTTTACAAAATCCCTTGAGAATTTCTATGTGAAACCGGAATAAGTGAACAGATTTTCCGGTGCGGACTTCTGTATGCCCCGGAATAATCCGTGACATGATGTATTGAAAAAGTAATGAGGATCGTTTGCGAAAGAGATTCCAGTTCCAGCCCGATCTCAGATGAATGACCGAAATGTCGAGTGTTCCTTCTGTGAACACAACATTCTAGGGCAACACATTTCACTCAAAAAATATATGCATATCATTTGTCATAAACACACAAGTATTTGCACATCAATCCGTTAAACGAAATTTGATACGTTATTATGGATAAATTTATTTGCATGTTCAAACTGAGATATACTTTTAAGCACATTTCAAGCATGCAAACATCTCACATTAAATACAATACGCCCTCATTATTCCTACACTACATTTCAAACACGACACTGTTTCTTTCGATTCAATGCTAAATATGAATGCACAAAACTTTGAGAAACCTAACTGTCGTATCGTGCCTACTAGTAGGTCATTTTGCTTCTTCAGATCATATCAAAATACCTATCAAGTGAGAGTTTGCCCATTGCAACAATTACTTCAAAACATGGGAAGCTTTTGTTTGCTTCATTCTGTAATTCAACACATGAAAGCAAGCTTCCCGCAACTTCCTTTTTCTAATTTATTTAAGTATATATCGTGGGTACACCGTAAGGTTTGTTGAAGCTGTCACTACATCGATAATTACTTATCTCTAACGACATACAACTTTATTATGACGAGCATTTATCCGTTTGAATCCATTGTGTGAAACAATCGATATGTAAGTTGCAGCGGCACGGTTTGTGTACCTATACATTCTACGCGGCTACCGCTTTCTTAGATAGAATTAATAGTTTGGTTCAACACTTTACGTACCATTTGATGGAAACGCACAGGTCACACTATAATTCTTCCAGCGTGATTGTAATCAGGATGGTGGGAGCTCGAAAGAATTCTCTCATTATCGGTTGTCTGATTGCAAGCATTAAATCTCCATCAACATTCGACAGGACAATCGCATAAAACAAATACCTCAGTTTCCAACAATTTGATTGTTGAATAAAATTTGTGATTTCAATTTGGCTGGTTATGACCAATCACCAAACTCTGGAGCTACGTTAACTATAACCTCAATATGTACAAAACCGGTAGCGGAAAGTTGAAAACGGTTGTTTGAAAACATGTGGGCTTGAGTTAAAAGTTACTTTAACATATTTTGCAAACTCTAACATAATCACAATGCCATTTGACTGTTTGTTCATGAAAGGAACGAGTTAAACATTCAGCTTGGATTTTGAAGTTGAAATCAACTGAAACTGATATTCAGATCTTGGCAAGATATCTGATCTGTGTTTTAATGATGTGAAATTATGAGAAAAACAGGCGTTCGATTTATGCAGGAAAAGTGAAATCCATTTTTACTAACGTGACAAAGTCACATTTCTTCAGATTTATCCTGCGTAACCAAATATTCAACCCGAGTTTTTAACAAAGTTTACAAGGAATACTTCGTCAGAGAGACAAACTTAAGAAACACTGGTTACCTGGAATAAGACTGTTGATAATTGTTACACTTTTTCTAAATGGTCGTTTGACAGCTAATGTGCATCTTCGGGAAACGTTGTGACGTACAATAAAACCGTGTTATACCTTCTTCAGAAAAGTTGCAAAGATGACACCTGGTCGGATTATTCTGATGCACATAACTAAATCCTGCATCGCAATACTAAAAACACAATATATATCAAGCGCTACTACTAATAAGTGGTACCGACTAGCCGCCTACCCTATATTAGTTGCATGTTAACTTTGTATCACATATGTAGACATACCATAACCAAATCAGTTAATTGTTTCAAATCAGTGCTCAGTTGTACCATCTCAGACTATTCTGATTGACTTGTTTTACAAAGCTTCGGAAAGCTACGGGCATAGGAAGGCATATTTCACCTTCACTTTCTATTCTTCTGTAAAAAATTCGTTTAGTTTATAAAACTAATAATCAGATTGTGGAGTCTGAAATGAGGGTATACAGCCATGTATACGTTAAATAATGAATGACAGACTCAATGTACGATGATTACAATAAGGTTGAGTGGGGAAGTAAACCATTATGCAAATGTAAACGGTTTGTTGACTAAGTGTTTAAACATAACCCAGTTGCAGAAACAAACTCCTAACATAACCTAACAACATGCTGACAAAAACAGTTCACTAGGTGTACTTGTGAATAGAGACAAGACAAGCATGCTCCACTGTACTTTTTGTGCAAGTCAATAGAACAGAAACTTCTGCTTCGTAGTCTACATGCGCTGGAAGCCACCATTCAATAAAGCTGTCACATTGAACAATATTGTAGTTTTCCACATTGTAAAGTTAATCAGCGTTATGTGCCTGTTTAGTGGCTCGGTGAAGAGTGTATTTTTGCCGGGCAGCTTTGAAGGTTGCATTTTTGGCTGGACAGTTAGACCGTTCACGGATGATGATGTGGTTGGTAGGTAACTCAACATATTCAGTCTGTCATTACAGTATACAAATAATACGAAGGGACATGTCCCAGTATAAATGACTCTTTAAGATATGATACCGGAATGAATGCTTTAACCTGGGTGGTTGCTTTCAGTTATACGTTTTCATCACAAACGATTACTTAAACAAGATACCGGCTAAACTGTTCGGTAGTTCTAATGCAGTGCATTACACCAACAAACGGGATCATACTAACGTCCGAAACAATCAAGCCGCATATTACCATTCTACTGTTTACGTCCGTCAACCTGATTTGCAGGCGCAAGTGTTGTATTTTGGTCTGGTTCGAAACTACTCTGGGTGTAACTTTCGACCAGTTTCGTTTTCCGCAACTGTAATAAGCAGCAGTAAGCGGACGAATGAAGAAAACGATAGGTTTGTGAAATGTTTATTGGTCAACATACTGCACGAAATTACGTAGATTTAGGAAAACATTACTAAAACACTGAATTTCACAAAAAGGGTAATGCTTTAAGGGAACGATAATTTCTGATCATGAAATACTTTACAGAATAAATTTATAACACCTATCATGTCCATTCCAAAGGTCTGCCAAAACTTTCTTGATTACAGAAGCAAATTCCTCGCCTTTGTCGGATGGAATCAATTTTCAAAAATATATTCACTAACTATTTATATGCAAGCATATCATTGAACTGTTCGATCCAAATTGTTGACAACTCATTCGACTTGTTTGAATTACATAACGATACCCAACAACTGAACATGCCCTCATTATTTTTTTCAGTGAGTCTATCATTTTCATGAGTGGTTCGAAAAGTAAGAATTCCAGCGTCCAACTTTCATCGAAAAACATGTTAGATTGTAAAAAACAATATGAGAGGAACTAAACACACTATAAATGTTGTACTATTTGTCACATTCCCATATAGTGTTATAACAACTTTGGGCAACACTTTTCAGCACCGTGCACTTGTGAATCAAGATGACCACTATTTAATTTAAACGTCAGTTCGATGCTGTTAATCATGGAAATTTCTATACCGAATAAACTTCAGCGATGTAAACCACAAAAGTAGTCACAACATATTTCATCAAACAACACTGTTACTGAGGTTAGCAAAACCGTTACTTTTACTTCCGAGTAGTTGGTTAAGCAACTGTTTACTAACTACTGTTTCTGAACAAATACCACCTTACCAAACTACAAATTATAGACACAAGACGACTAAAAATTCACCAAACTAGCACATTTGTCTTGAATCCACCTTAAGGCAATTTTTGTGCAGCTGATCTTTTTTTAAGAAACTGTGTCTATTAGAAAGGCTGGTTGTTCGCTCTATCTAACAATAAAAAGTACTGCTCACCGCTTAGATCATCCTTTTTTTGTCACATCGGTCACTGGCTCCACAAGTTAGTTAAATAAAGTCCACAAAAGTTCCATATCTTTCATCAACTCAACGTTTCATATGCATGTTTTAAATCGTAATGCAGGGTCACATGAAGGATATGTTGTTTTCCTTCTCATTGGTTGAGTGAATGGGCCAATCACACTAGCATTGGATAGACTAACTTCAATGAATACATCGTACACACACTGTCAGAACTGGAACATCAATTAAAAATGGCCTGTTTGTGTCAATGCTTCAATGTTAGGGCTTGTGAAAAACAGTAAACATGTAATAAAAACAGTAAATCTCTTCAGTTTGATTAGGTTGTTTAATTATAGGATTCATCCAATTAATCTTCGAGTTTCTGTTGATATTCTTAAGATAGTCTATACACTGACGCAATTTTTGAAAGAATTATGGGAAAACATTATAAAAGTCCATGGACGGTTTAACTATACGATTAGCTTACTGAGTTTGACGTGCCCGAAGGATCGCAAGTTTGCTTGCACTTGTGCACATGCTGTTACTGGGCTCCGCAGATTCCGGCATAGACAGAAACAGACGGGATTTCGTGATAACGATGAAAGAAAATAAATAATTTGTTACGCTCCATTTCTACAGCAGATTGAGGAACCATTGTGTAAAGTTGAATTACAAAATTTGTCTTAAATTACATGAAACTCATTCTGATTTAGAATTTTATTTTCATATAGTTTTTCGGGTATGAAATTTTTGTAAAAGGACTGGAGTATCCACGCAAAAGTTGTTCAGCTACATCAAATTATGGAAAGAAACTATTTTGTATGATATCAATCGGTCACTAGTATCAATAGCCAAAATGCAATAGCAGGTTTAGTAGACTCCAACATATAAATGTGTTGCGAGGCATAAATAGTTGCAAATGTATTTCACAGATTATAATCGAGGTATCTTACCACCGTTCATAAATACTAGATAGCTAGTGCTCACAGTTGCCTCATGACAGCTCGGCATGAGTCAAAATTCCGCCCGTAACGATTACTGCACACTATTGCTGATTTACAACACGTACACAACTTAGTCTTTCCATAAAATATCCGTTCTAAAGTTCACTGTCTGATGGATTGTTTAATATTCGTTACCGTTGGGGTAAACAGTATGAACAAACATGATGGATAATGAAGCCTAGTTGACAACATTAATCGGCTGGATTCTTTTTAAGGTATCATATACCTACCAAAAGGCTTTTTGTTCTATGATAGGTTATATTTTATGTACCTCACGCTGTTAGCATGCTTATTGGAGTACAATTCTGTATACATTGTGCTAGAAAACTAACGTTTATTGACTATAACAAATTTACTGTTAATCTGAAAGATTTTTCGCACAGTTCTGATAAACAAAGCCAATTTGTATCACCGATAATAAATTTTGTCGCGGTTCTAAGCTTGGTTGTTTTCTGTTATACCAAAGACGAATGAATTATGCAAACAGTTAGTTCCAGTCACCATTAGCAAATTGGTAGACAGCTGTCTCAGTCTAGTTGGGTTGCACGCCGCAGAACCGAACCCACCACCCGTGAATAAGCTGTGGATATTTGTCCAGACACCTATCCAGTATATCACCGGGTGGCGGTAACCAAAGTGGCTAGATGCGAACGAATTAACTTCGGTAGCTGTTGTGCTTTCTTTTCATCATAAGCTGTATTCTGTCGGCCGTTATATGGATGATATGCAAACGAGCAACCACCCACCACTGTTTGCATAAACTATTTCCTACCTCTTCTGGGGCTGTGATAAATGCTTGTTCGTTGGCAGGTCAACCACAATTGGCTTACCAACTTCAGCTATTGATTAAAAAGAAATGCAACAGCTAAAAAAGTATCCAACGAATTACCCCAATATGTTCCATTACGACACCCGTAAAACCAGTGAGATTCCCTAGTAAAACCACTAAAAATTACCTCGTTGCAAAAACATGTATAGGATGAATTGCAAAACGTCAACATTCAACTGCTGGCTTTACCACACAAAGCATCCCAGAATGCTCAATGATAGAAAGTACGTTTTGTATTGTCAACACACAGAGAGAATTGTGACGTGGTAAGCCACGTGATCCAGGGTTTTGAAGTACACAGTTTCAGGGTTCACAATCCATGGATATTTACTGTCAGCGCATTTAAATTGCACAACGAATGTAACAATTTTATCTACCCCATGTTAAAATTCTGTTGATATTTCGCTGGATACCATTGTTGATGGGTTGTACTCTGTTGTTTGAGATGATACAACTTGCATCACTGAATTTTTTGCTATCCGTCAAGCAAGAACGTATCCAGATTATTCGAGTCGAATATTTTATCCGGTTTTTGACTAAAGCGCTGAAAATATACAATTTCAAAAATGCCCTATAACTCAAATAATTTAGGCTACCTGTAATATTAAATACCTTTTTAAGATCGGACATTCGGCAGGCCTTGTTGCGAGTTCACTGAAATCATTGATGCTTTAGTTAGAAGTAGCAAACTGCGAGCAGAACCTTACAACAACTAAGGACGCTCGCGATATTTGAAACGTCGGAATGTACATTTGTGATGAAACCACCTCAACACCGCTTGGTATAAACCGTACTACTTTACGAATAGCTATGGTGGTTTACAAGATAGATTTTATTTGCTTATGGAGATGAAACAAACAGTTATCGTTTGTCCCGATACAGTAAAAACGACGGTTCCTAATCAAACTTAGAATGCAGCCGATGTTGTTATCAACCTACCTTCCAAACGGCATCTAGTTCAATCAAATTTGGCTAAGCCAAATACATAATTACGGCGTGAAATACAACAGAAGTCGAGAGTCTGTGTCGCTTGTTGCTTGCTGATGTCTGTCACTTATTGCTATGGTTTTAATAGTTTGTTCCCTCACTTATATGTTGTAGATTCCTATCTCTGTAGGATTAACAACTTTCTGTAACAACGTAAGAGCCAAACATCATGAGCGGTTGAGGCTTTCCTTCAGGATAATTGAGTTCACATGAAAATAAGTGGTTAAAAGCTTATACTCGAATACAGTTCTTTCATTTTCAATGAGATGCACTTACATTATCTACCCAACACTGTTATTAATTACACTTTACCGTTCATAATTCAACTGATGGATGGTACAAAAGTATTTACTGTGAGACTCACTCAATTAGTTTGGTAAATGGGCATCGACAAAATCAAATTTTGTAATAAGAGTGAAAACTTTTCAAATGTTGAATCGCTCTTGGAAAAGCAGTTGTTCGCATGGTATTGATAAACGCATTTCTATTCCGATACACCGCAAATCCCAGAAGCTGCGCGAAAACATGATGTGAAATTTAAAGTAATACACATCTTGGAACAAATGAAGTTAGGACAGTATGCGTCACACAAGTACAACTTTTAAATTGACTTTCTACATCTGCCAGAGACTCAATTTCCAAGTGAATCACATTATAATATGATAGGTAAACAGGTTTCATTTTGTGTACAGAGCAAAAGTCGTAAATCTTGACGTTAAACAACTCAAGTACCCGTGTTTCATATTTATATACAGTTTGCCAAATTATACTTATTCCAGTTTCCCAACTTCTGCCATAAACCCCCTTATTTATCCAAATTTGTTACACCTACGAGTACTGAGCTCCTCCCGAAAATTAATGGCGAGGTGGCCGAAAATTAGCAATCCTTTTATAGTAAAAACATGTGCTGTATTATGGTACTTCGCAGAAGGAGCTTCGTCAAGTACGCACACTTTTGCAACTCAGTGGATTTTGTTTTGTGATTCGTGTTAATCTCTTATTTGCAGCCGCACTTGCACACGTTTGAGAGAATAACTTACCACATATAAATCCTTGAATTTCAACACACGTTTTTCGGATAAACTATGATTTTGACATGTAGATCTTGACGTTGAGTTGCAACTCTGTCTTCTCATTCGTTAGAAAAACCGAAGTTCTGGGATATATTAAAAGCTCAGGATGAAATGCGAAAACGTTGTCTCTGAAAAGGTATTGATTTCTTCGTTTAATTCCATTGCTGCCGTAATGGACAAAATATACCGCGCTAAACCACTAGAGCAATGTGAAGATCATGAAGAGGACGTTAACGCATAATAAAGTCACTCTACATTGATTCTGAACTGGCTTAGAGAACATTTGTCACTGGCATGTAATGGCTGGCACAACCTGATTGTAACGGCTAACGGAAAACCCTATAACTAAGACGGAAACTCAGTATTGCGCAAAAATAATAATATATACATATTTTTAAAACTGTACGACCGTCCACTGTAATTTTGATGATCGCTTTTACTTGGGAACAAGTTGTGAATTCAAACTTACCTAAAACAAATGCTAACTCTGAAGCCAGAATTGTTTTATGCCATTCGTTTACTATAAAATGTGGGAAATGATGATAAGATGGCGCCATCAAGAATGTACTGTAGGTTAGCTAAAATTCAACCAATGACTGCTTGAACTGTTCAACAATCAAATCTTCAAGGGAAATTTATATTTATTAAACGAAGCCTTCTGTTAAATTTAAGAGAAACGTACAGACCTGCTTTGGTGACGGTTATTCTTCTTAGATATTTAACCCATTTCTTTTATCACTTTGGCCGATCATACTCGACTGTCATAACACGGTAAACATATGTTCAACCATCATGTAGCAACCAATGTCAAAGTTTTGTCTACACTTCTCATCCACTTTTCAGACGTCATGTAAGTTAACAGATTCAACCGTACACAGTAGTCAACTAAGCTGTTGAGCTGTTCAATAAAAATAACTCCATAATTAGGTTGACTGACTCCATGCCCTGAAGTTGATGAGTTTTGTTATTTAAAAAAATGGTATAAATGAGTGACAGATAACAGCAGCCAACTCCAACTATTCTAACCTGTCATATTTCACATAATTTGTATTCATTGCTGAGAAGATTGCGAATGCATTCTGCCTTTCTGGTAACAGTAAGATGCCTACTGCGTCACGGAAACCATACTCAAGCCAATCACAAACAAGGGACTTAAGAAATCACTAGCCTCAATGGTTTTGAAAACGGCGATCAAGTGTTGCTTCAATTGTATTTATTGTGCCTGGCAACCTAATAACATAATTATGGTTGCCGTAGGTATGAGCGCCGTGTTTGGTCAGACGTAGTCGCCGATTTAAATGCACTGTTTCCACTTTTAGTGTTCAAGTTCTCTGACTCGTCTTGATATCCAGAGCAAATTGCTGACAGACACCGTCAACCGAGCATTAGCCCAATTCGTTCTCAACCCTTATCCTGAAGCCGATGTTACTAGCACATTAAGCTCAAGTTGTGCTCTTCTAATTTCACTCCAAACTAAGGGTAGTTACTATTCATCCTAGTCCCAGTGAGTCGCTGAAACAGTCAGATACCCCAATGGGAGGAGCAAATTTGGCTTTCAATTCTGGTCGTAATGGAAATTACATTATTGAGAACTGGACTGTTTACAAGCATTACAGAAAATATTTTCAACATTGCGGGAACTTGTGGGTTTTCACATATGTCCGCCCACTGCAGTGATACAACGGTTTTTGGTCGCCTCCTGGCAGAAAAAAACGTTCTCCTTTGATGGCTGTTTTAATTGCTTGCAGGTTTGTCCAACTCTTGTTGCCACTACTCCGATCCATGTATTGCAGGATAGAATATCCCAAGTATTTATTTTGTGTGGGTTTGGCGTCCACTAAACCCTTCTATCCCGAACCAGCCGTTGATACACACGTGTGTTGTGTAGATAATTTATTGTGCAAGGCACAGAAAACGGCGGTTTAGTGTGCTTCATTGTCTAAAAATTTAGAGACTCGATTTGACTACACGAAAGATGTCATGAGATTTTTATCCACAGAAAGATAGGATACACCCAAAGATGGTAGATAGGAACATTTTGAACTTACTCTTAGTTCAAACGCATAAAGTGGCTTAAAAATTTACCGATCAAAAGATGATAAATACTTGTGTGCCTTTTCAGTTTTTTCACAAGAGTAATAGTGATCGTCTAATTTGAAAATTACTTCCTCATGAGTGTTTGTTTTTGAATGATAGTGATGTCGATACGGCAGTGTTGAAATAAAAACTTTTTGACGATGAAGATTGCGCCTAATGGCAGAAAACGGCCTACTCAGCTTGCATTGAATAGACAAAGTTCTAAACTGCAATTCGTTAAAATGCTGATGAGGCGTGGTACTAAGATTCTGACGCTTTTTCTAGTTTGATGAAATATTCCCATAATTCAGTCGAACGTCATTCATATTCTCCCTCTCTAGATCGCATCGGATGCCTTGGTCATTGCTCACATTTGGTCACTGATTTTACCATCACCCTCCGTGTTTTGTTGCTTTCAAGATGATTGATATACCAATCAACTACGTACAGATGATGAGAGATTAGAATTGGAACACGGGCACGAACGCACTCGTAACCGCTGGTTTCTCCTTGGTTTTAAATATAAGTAGGTATGACGGGTGGTTATTGACCCACGCAGAGTGCACACAGTTATTTTGGTTATTTTTGGTTTAAAACGGTTTTGAAATTTTCTTGTTAATGGCAATTCATTCAGTCACTATTCACCATCCGGCCAAACTTTTATTCAGTTACCAGACGGGACACTATTTTATCAATCTGGCACGTTTATTAACAAACACTAGAAATCTTACATGGCTTTAGATAAGTTCAAGTTATAATGATAAACTATAATAACACCATCCTCAGTTGTTGCCAGAACAGAATAAGCCGGCATTTTGAACTATGCTTCTTAAATCAGTTTCCAGATGTCCAAGCGATCTGGACTTATTGGTCTTTTCCTATGACCTCCTGGATCCACTGAACTTAATTTTTGGGGCGATGGTGAGACTCAATTGAACGAAACATTCTCAGAACTGAGCAAGTAAAATGTTTCTTCTACTCTATTTTAAAGCTTCGAAAACAAAATGTTCATTGAGAAAAAACGTATTGGAGAACATTTCAATCACACTAAGTCATTTAATCACACTGAGACAGTTATTTACTAGCTCTTCATGTGAACACTTAAACATTATTCTATACGTGACACATTGCACCTATTTTCCACTCCAATTATCCATCACAAGTTAAACAGCGTTTACTTCGGATCACAGACTTTGCAATCAGGTTAGCCTTTCGGTTGGCGAGCTTCTGAAACAACCACTAGGTTTGAATTTTGCTCTTACTAAGACTCGTCAGTAGTGCTTATCCTAGTCTGGACCGAAACTTGTACTACGGCCCTCGTGTGTTTGAGACTAGCATGTTAACTACGATGCCAGTAATCTCACAACTGTCATGGCCGATCAATCACTTCGAGGCGCTCAACTACGACCATATGTGAACAGAGTTTATATCAGCAAGTCATCTTTAAAGTAATACAAACAGAATCTCCCAGCTCGGTCTAGTCGGCGCGCTGAACCACCTCCTCGTGGTGCCAACTGGGCGGTCTCGGTGCAAACCTTGACCGGCTAAGAGTTCAGCAACTCCAGATAGGGCCAACCACTCTACCTGGTTTTAATCGTACTGGTTACAATCGCTCAAGACAATGGAAATACCGCCGGCACCTCCGTGCAGGCAACTACCAGTACACAGGATAGGCGAGCGGAGTACACCTGTTCAGAATGTGGTCAGATTTGCAAATTTGCAGATTTGCTCTTCAAAATAAACGATATAGTAATACGAACAGAATCTCACAGCTCGGTCTAATCGATAACTTCGTTGTCAGGACTTCTTAGTAAGGTTGTAGGTACGGTCTTCGTTGAACCAACTGAGCATGGTTGAGTCCATTAACAGATGTTCAGAGATTTAGATTATTTCACGTTTAAAGCCACCCGCACGTGAACCCCGAAGTTCATTCTAGTGCATTTTTCGATGTGGGCTGACCAAATGATTTACTTAAATGCGGAGAGTGTAATTAAATGTGAGTAGGGATTAATTTGAAACGCTTTACAACTCCTGAAGTTCTACCGAAGATAACAGCTTATTAACAGTCGTATACTTTGTCAAATTAAACGGCTTAGTGTAAACTTACGCAAATCTTAGAATTGTTGTATATCGGTGAACGTCACTTAGTTGAATTATATTCAGAATCGAGTGTACAAACATGGACGTTCGTTGACTACATATCGACAACGCCACGTTTTTCACTTCTGAACCACTTTGCCTGAGAAACACCTGCTGCATGTACACCTTACTGGTTAATGGTTTCGAGAGATAAAGACGTTATCCTGATGTGCCGCGAAAATATTAACAAGCCAGGTTTAACTTCTGAACAATATGTTGTGGAAATGCTTATTTATATCTACTTTTGTTTCATAGATATCTTCTCACTTCAAATATCCTAGTGAGTGAATGGAGTATTGTACAGTTACTATGCAATACTCTTTAAACGCCCTAAAATCTTTCATATTTTTGGAGAGCTGATCTCGAAACTCCGCTTTAATGGTCTTGTTTTGCTTGCTATTGTTTTTTATTTCTCCGCTGTGCATAACTTATTCTTAGAATAAAACGTAAAAAGCATGGTTTTCACCATTCTGTACAACTGCAGTTTATACCGTCGCATGAATTCAAGTTACAGTCACGTAGATACTGGTAATATTTGACAAAAATGTATTCGGGGAGGTCAGGAGGACAATGCTTTGAATTGATCTGGAGGATGGTATAAGTAAATTGGTAGTACCCATTTTCACAAAACTCTGTTTATTTTTAATGTGGGAGTTAGCATCACAGTCGCCGAATTCAGCGCACATAATTTTAGCCCGGTGCAGCAGTGACAAAAACCCATACTGCAATAACTGGGATGTGGTTTACAAAGCATTGCTAACGTAGCGACCAGAAGTAATTGAACGGTAAGATGCAATCTTACGGGTCCACCAGTAAAGCTCTCACATTGCAAAATTAACTTTACAAAAATTGATTAAATTACGTTTTGATAGTCAACCTCGTGCACCGTATTTTGATAGCAGATTATCACTTCTTCCACCCTCTTGGAAAGAAACCTTTTGAATAAAATGATCTAGAATGTGATGCTGGCTGTTATTGAATATGTAGAGCCATAACATGAATAAATGCAGCGAAGTTGCGCTTGCCTCATATTGCTGAACGAGGTTTATTCGTTGTGATGCTACCGAACTTTAGCCGAGTTGTATTCCTGCAAAACGTGGCTAAACAAATTGCCGTAAATCTGACAAATGCTCAATATTTCAACAAACTTAAGTTGTAGCTGTTGTTCACTGTGTTTTCGAAAATGTTTTTAGACAGTCAAAATCAGTTCACTTTTGTCTTGACAGGTTTGCAAAAATTATTTAAGTTCATTTTTTAGGATTAAACAAAAGGGCTCGTGCATCCATGGGATTAAACTG
>JTDE01000049.1:237841-248380 GCA_014338405.1 Paragonimus skrjabini miyazakii | reverse complement strand
CAGATGTTGAGGTAGCACTAACTGGGTAAGGTAGCCATCTAGAATATTCTACAGTTTGAAAAAGTTCAATTCGAAATATGTTCGGTTCTGTTTAACGATTGTAGAGAAGGAAAGGTGACACAGTGCGATAGATTGACAGCTCGTTTACCTTCACTAGCCGTAAGAGTAAAACTTGTAGATTATGTACAACAGACACAGATATACGATAAATGGACGCACAGGCATGCAGATCGTGTAGTGGTATATCAAACTACAACAACTCGATAAATTATGTCTACCATCACCCAGCACACAACACCGCCTGTTGCATTTAGATCGACAGAGCCACACCAATTACCCGTAGCTTTGGGGTGCAATTACTTAACCACATTTAAACTGAGCTGGATGGATCAACTTGATTGCCTGTTGTAATGAGGCGTGTAACAATTGAGGTAGGACTTTGAGTGACTAGTACACCTGTTTGAGAAAGTGAGTGATCGTTTGTTCTAATCATCTCCATACTTTTCGGTCTGTTCTGCTCATGTATACGTTGGTGTAACTGCGGCTGAAATGGTACATAACGTAAGAGACGGAATGGTTAAACAAACTACGTTCACAGTTGTGTACAACTTGTCCTATGGTGGTTCGAATCGAGGGTAACTGTGAGGCAGCATGTGTGTGAGATAAGACGGATTTCAACTTGTGCCCTTTGGGTTGCAAAGACTAAAATATCCTTATTTTGAGTCATCTGAAGCGGTTCATTGAAGTTGTCCATCATGTTTTCAGTTTTTATGGACTGTTCTAAATATCCGTTCATTAGTAGGCATTTCTTAGTATCTCTTGTTCTACCGGCAGCTTATCAGGAGTGCGGATACTTGTCGCTCAGTGAGGCAGCGTCTTGACCGAACCACACCTGCATGGGGTCGACAGAAAACTACAAAAGTAAGTCTGTTTCCCACCTCATGTAGCTATATTGTAACGTTCGGTCGAAACCAGCTAGCTCGCACAGGTTGAATTTGAATTGTGTATCGGGGCGTGCTGTTGTGTTGTCGACACCGTTTTAGTTTTCGTTTGTGTAAGTCGTGTGCATGGCATACTGAGCCTTTGGCTCATGCTTGTTTATTGTTGTTTCTTTTTACAGGACTGTTGTTATAACCCCTACTTCGGAAGAACGCTACCCCCCGGCGTCTCCACATTACCCCAGAGTTAGTCCGCAGGCGTAACGGACAACCAGAGTAGAGACGGCCGGGTTGCATGTTACAATATGACTAACAGCTTACTGCATCATCCAACCCGTACGCCTTGCAATGAGTTCATCAAAAAGGTTCACCTGCCGTTCGATTCAGTCTCGTAAGTAAAGGATAGGTCTGGGCGAATAGAGTTAGGTAGGTCAAAAAGCAAATTGCAATGATCGACGTTGTTCAGAACCAATCTATCATCAACAGACCGTCGGCATAACACTGTTTTGACAATACATACCTTCACATACATGAGAATGCTGAGTCTAGTGGACTGCCCATAGTCACTATATTTCTGTTGCGAGCAAGTCTCTCAATGCTAAACATGATTTGCCCCGTATACAGTAAAATGAGATATTCGGGGTATTCAAATGTATCACACTTGTGTCTGGGGGTGAAATGACAAAGAAAGTTAACTGCTTCACGAAAAGCAGTATCTGTAAAAGATGAGTTAACCTCAATCAAACAGAAACCTTGTGGACTCAACGGCATGCATTCGAACGTCCCTGCCAGTTAGATGGAATCTTTCAGGACTTGGGAAGATATATTCTAGGGATGGGTTCCAGATTGTCAGCTAGTTAAACTTATGATAAGCTGACATATTTGCAAGCAAATGTGGTCGCAGAGGTACTCACTCCTTGTGTATCATTTGTGTCAGGAGCAGACCTTATTAGTTACGTTCATATTCTTGATATCATAGTTGTTTTCCTAGAGGTTCCAAGAGTTCTCTAATCTACTGTGACAAAACAAGGTACATTTAGAAACAATGGGCCTCTGTGACACTCCACTTTCCTTACTTAGGTAGAACAAAACGGTATGGGATACGGTCGTCAAGGAACATCAGCCAGACAACTGTTCGCTGTGAAGTATTTGGAGTTTTGCATCAGTTTTATTTCCACATCCTTTGGTTCAATTTGTGTTGGATGTCATTATTTGTGACTAGTCTTGAGTACTGAAGGAAAACACTATGTTTGACAATTCTTTTAACTGAAGGGATGAAATTTGTTTGGAGAATTATTCTTTGCAAACCATGCGTTCAGTATCAACCTAGTCAGCAAAGTCAGCTCGGCAGACTTTGAGTTGTACATTTACACACATTTCGAGAATGTTGAGTATTGTACAGTCGGAAACAATTTTTCACCTTCAGTAAAGTACCTTGTACCTTATTTTTGGTGGCAGTAAGTTGTTTTTTTTCACAAACGTGCAAACCTGTGGTGTGGGAGAGAACTACATTTTTGTACAAAATATCTAATAACCCAGTATAGTGATTTTATTGTCATTTTCAGCTTAGACCTGTAACATGTTGGCAGTGAATCACTCGAAAGAATCGCGGTTCTAACCTGATTACTTCCTTTAAAAATATAAGCGATAACATAAATACTGCTTGGCTACTGAACTGCTTATTTTCATATATGACGGTGATTTTGAAAATGCTATAGACTACTTCAGAGTACCCATAACGTTAAATCGAACATCCTTATAAGTTTTGAAGAAGTTCTATTATTCATAAAATGCACTGTGGTTTTATAACCAAACACGGTTGACCTCTATCTAAGTAAGTTTAACAGGATTGATACGTGCAAGTATATAGGATATTTTTCATTGTTATCTATAACCTCCATGCCAGCAACAAATTCCTAAATAGTCTGCGTCAACCGGAATGAACAAAGTTTGAAAATATTTCGTAAATTGTTCAAGCACTTTTGTTACTTCAAAATATTTTCATTAAAACAGAATACTTTTCACGTTTACACGTAAGGCTTCCTGAAAGATCTGCTTATCTCTGAATCGCTGTTATCTGCTGACCGACTTGAATGCTCCTTACGCCATCTCGTGATTTTCCACTGGCCCCTTTTTTTAGTGCGACTGCGTACTTTTGAATTAGGCATGTGTTCCCATTCTAATCCAGAAAATGATTTAGTGTCGCCCGGACGTTTGCCAGGACACTGTCAACTAATGTTAAATCCGGTTAACCAGTCATTTTTTAGTTCCCAAATTTCTCGTTAAGTTACCCCCGCTTGCTTTGTCTGTCACAATTGTTCAACTCTAACGGAGCCGATCGGTCACCCCGATTGCCAGTGAACGTCAAATTATAAGCATATCTTTTTGATACAGTGATTTATCTGCTTTGTTTACAAAGGCTAACTGATTCTAACATTTCAATATTGATTACCTCCTTAGAGAAGTGCAGTTGTTTTATGTTGAATGATGTCCAATCCCCAGTGACCATGAAAAGTTAATTTTGTTTTGTGTGTTCTTTCTAATTTATTGGTATCACCAGTGCCAGTAATTCAGTAAATGACTAAACCAACTACTGCATTTGGGATCGTCAATAACTGGTATTCGTCCCTTGTTGAAGGTAAAACTTGACATTTCAGTTGTGTGAACCATACGTCTAGTAACGTTCACAGTAATACATGTGTACTGTTTTTACTGATATGCGCTGGTGCAGATAGTGAAGAGATTTATAAGATATCGTCAAGTGTTTGAGGTAATCTTATATTGGGAATTTGGGAAACAATATCCTGGTTGTAATGTTACAAAACCAAGATTTTAATTACGAGCTAAAAATGAGTGACCTTAAACATTTATGTAGTCTGCGGCTGGATTAACTTGCCAATTTTGTTTTCTCATTAGCAGGGAGGTCAGGTCACTGCTCATACTTTTCTTTAAAAATTATGATACTATATTTTCGAAAAATCGAAGAATATCCAGGCATTTTATTTGGATGAACTCAATGAATGTCCGTTTTGTGGTCGGAATGGGAAAGAAAGTTGATGAATTAGTCCGTCACCCAGTAGATCTGAATGATTAAATCTATTCATACTCACGCCGTATACGGTTAGCATAAACTCAAAAATAATTTGACATAAATTTCATTAAGTTAAGGATTGCAGTACCCAGCATAATGTAACATATCTTTTAAACGAAATAAAGTCTGAGACAGACAGAATAGAATGGAGACGATCATAGTTTGTGCTTAACTACTGTTCATAGTCAATCCTGCGGTTACAGCCATACTAGTAGAACGTTCAAACATTGTAGTGCTGAACCAACAGGCTGTCTCACTGATCGTCTATCCAATCTATTCATGTCGTGATGCGGACGTCTTTTGACTCAGTGCGCTACGTTTTTTACTTAAACTTACGACTCACTCATCTATACTCGAGTTTTTACATTTATAAAATATCCCGCCGAATTGATTCATTAATCAAAATCATTATTTGCACATATATATTTTACTCTCCTCAATGAATCGATAAGTCTGTGAACATGTAACACTGATTAATTTATAATCCCAAAACATAGCGGAAACAATTGTAGTCCTGATAAAATACATTTTGGTGAATAATTGTTCTGATCGGAAGCTTCTAAAGTGCTTTTGGACAGCCAAATTTCGTTTGTTCATCAATGATTGCCCTCATTAAGCAAGGCAACTTATGGCGTGATGTAGGGCAGCCTGAAAATGTGCTTGCAGCAATAACGCATGGTAAACGGAATCACAAATGAGGGAGGCCGATATGTGTTCTGAATAACGTAGCTTTTCTATAGAAAGTGTACGCTTTAAAATAATTGTGATACGGTTTTTCTGCAAAAATGATACAATGTGGATATTCTCTGAATGCCTAGAATGGTAGCCCTATGTTCTTTTGCAATTTGAAAGTGATAACCAATCCTTCTTATATTTCTATGAAAAAGTTATCTAAGCTATGGCAGTACAACCGGAGCTTTGGAATATCAAAACTGAGAGTCGACAAGCTTATGGAAGGCTATTTAAAATTTAGCGCTACCGATACTGGAACGTAACGCCATGTTTTACGACCGCTGTTATTTCAGTCGGAAATGTCGAATCGCCCTCGATTTGCGCCGTTGTGAAAGATGGTCTACAAAGTACATTTCCTGGTCACTTATCTATCCACCATCTGTGCACATTTGTCGGTATGATCCCTCAATCTAATTTATTTTTCGATGTACGTCAGTGACTTCCACTATGATTCTGTTTATTCGCTTTTGTATATTGTATTGTATATATATATACATATTGTGTATATATACATGTAAATCGTTTTATTTCCAACCGAAACAGTGCTTGATAAATAGTTTTTCATACGCTATTGGATGACGACCATGTAAACATCGGCTGATTTCGGCAAATCACTAAGCGTCTTCAACTGAGTACAACGATGGAAAAGCGAAAACCTCATTTTCGACCTTAAGTTTACCAATACTTACCAATGGAAATGGAAGTTTTAAAAACATGCACGTGCAGCTATTTCGTGCAAAGAAAAAAAGTCAGAGAGTCTTTTTTTTAAAATGTGTTCTCTTTGCAACCTACACACTTTGGACGTTGGCTCCAACATTACCTTTAATCAAGTAGGTAATGTATAATTATTACTCATCTTCAGATGGAGTCTTTGGCAGGTTCTCCAAAACGTGATTGTCGTTTGTTTTTAAAGAACCTTATCCGTAATTTCCAAAGTCCGTACTTCCGAAAAGTTGCGCATAGATTCCTGCTTATTCTCAAATATCCACCAATAATCCGCCGATTCCTTCTCAGTTTTACTGTATGCCGCAGGAACTGTTTACTTAACGGTCATACGTTGGACACGAACTGTAAGATGATTTAAGTGAATCAACACTATGACCGCAGGTTTGACCATTCAGACAGAGTTTTATGTATTAATGGTTGTAACTAATTTGTTTTCCTTACGAGGAAATGCATAAGTTCAAAAGGGTGAAAGTCCGTTTTATTCATGACGTAGCATCAAAACCAGTAAAATCAGAAATGATATACATAACAGATGACTTCAGTGGAGACAGAAGTCAATCAATGTAAGCATTCATATTGCGTCACGAAGGCATTAGCTTACCTACTGAGTAGCCATTTACTGATGCAAAAAATATTTTTAATGGATCCAAATACTGATGAGAAAGCTGAGAAACTAGGAATAGAATCAACTGAAGAGAGACCAAACAGTGGAGGAACTGAAAATAGCGTTTGTGATATTTAACAAGAGAAGATAAAATAGAAGTTAATTAATCAAAAACTGACGATTAAAACGTGTTACAAAGAATATAGGAGTTAATGTTTGAATCAGTGTCATGTTTAATTTAAATACGTTCATTGTGTATTTTGAAAGCGGCATAGCGGTTTTTGTCATTTCAAATAGGTTATACGATGAGACAACTTTCAACCTTAAATCATTTGCTGAATATTGATAAATGATGTGCGTACGACTTAGAGTAATGGTGAAAAAGTACCTTCTGTCTAGCATCAAATGACTTCGTATGACTTGTGAAAACTGGTCAATTATTTGAGTGTGTAATGCTGACTGTCGTTTTCCGCATAACAAAACTTCGGTAAATGGGAAGCGTTTGGGGTTTCTACACTGATTTCCAAATAAAGTCATGATACAAAAATAACCTTGTATTTTGCATGGTTTTAAACCCCTAGATGTAATACAATATATTCTGAGTGTTTTGTACGCCAGTTAGCTGATCTTTCGCCAATGTGTTAGGTGCTCACATGACGCAAAATGAGATAATCAACTCTTTTGATTTCGATGTCACTCGATCTACTGAGATCATAATTCCTAGGCCTTCTGTCCTAACAGTACTATTTATGTTGAAGATGCAAGATATTCCACTTCTAAACATCTACAATGCACCATTTCACCTGCTAGGCAAACGTTCATCACATCCCTCTGGCAAACGATGTCAGAGTAGAACCCAGTAAACAACCTCAAGATGGTCATTGTGATTAATGATTAAGCTTTAATTAACAAAAATTGCTTTTAGTGGACTCATTATCCGGTCTTACAATCGTTTCAGAGAACCAGTCGGTTTGTTAATTGAGATTACAATTCTTTAAGCGTTGGCCCATCATCCACGGACCTGAAGTGTCCAGCTATTTTATATTCAAAAAGCGATACATAAGTTTAGTGTGAAAACACGTTGACATATTAATATTATCCGAGGGTTTGTGGCAGTGTGTGTTGAATCGGCGTTACTGTCTGCGACCATCATCGTGATGAAAGGTAAAAAATAGCATGTTGGAGCATCCAGTCGGCATGTGGACGAAGTATTTTGTGTGGTTGGTGAACAGGCCAATCAGATGGAAAACGTACTCGTTTTAGTTTCGATTCCAATTATCAATCAAACACCTTAAAGGGTGAATCTGTTCAAAATAATACTTATAGCAGTACCTAGTATAGTTAGCCCAGCAGATTCACCATACTGATACGAAATGTAGTCATTAATGACCCAACTTGTGGAAGCATATGAATATGCACACATTTGGGAAAATCGTCGATGTGATGCCAGTCACAAGTAAGTTATTTTGCAAACCAGCTGACCTAGACAGTTAAAAGAATACTTTGCTTGGTAGCTGTTTTTTGGGAAGAAAAAGAAAGGTGTATCACATTTTCCTTCACTTAAAAGCTATAAGTCCGTCAGACATTCAAAGAACGCGAAAACGCCGTCAAAAGAACCATCCATACTAACAAACCAACCGGTAATTTCCATTCAATCGTATCACTGTTCCTCATCTCAGAAGACAAACGGCCGATATCTGCCTACTTTTGTATGTACGCGGTGCTACTGTGGATTTAATTATATGATCTGTACAATTAGACCCTTATTCGAACGCTACTACAGATACCAGCGACTCTGAAACCATACTGAAATTATCAGTAAAACCACGAGCCTTAATTCACTAAATCGTGTTGTTTCGTATCATTCCCTTAAACTAATCAACCATGTTATACAATTTTCCAAGGGAAGGCAGTCAGGCAAAATATCTCCCGTCGAAAACCAGTAAAACCGAGGTTTTGGAACTTTTGTGCATCCGGATTCGTTTCTGTTGAAACACTGTTACTGCTCTGAATCATCTACATGATGACTGATCAAACCTTCAAGATTTCGGCTGCTTTAGAACTATAGAGTAATTGTATCAAAGTGTTGTTTCCAAATGCATCAGTGACACGCTTCAGTTTGTTTGAACTCATCACTTCTCAATGTTCCATCCACCCAGATTGCTTCGTGAAAATACTGCACAATCTGCCTTATAATGAAGAAAGTAGGCTTGATTACTCCATCGCCTCTACTAATAATTTCTTAGAGTATTTCAGCTGAACAAAACAAGCGTTCTTTTTGTCTAAATGCCGACACATTACTTTGTATGATTTTGTTCGTTATAACGGTTCAGTGTTGGTGTTTGAAAGTAGGAATCGTGGAAAATTAATGAACAACTCTGAAGAATCATCTGCATTCGCTTTATTTCTACTCACGTGGGTCTAATGTCATGTCCCAAACAGCTGTGGCGTGAACGATAACCACTTAATTGCGAAAACGATCCTTCACGGTCAACAAGCCTGTGAATTTGAGATGCATGCTGTAGTGACATGAACAGTGTGTGACGAGTGACAAAAAAGCACAGGTTTATCGAAAAGTGATCTTGTTTATACAATGTGTCACGTAGAACCTAAATGAGGAAAACTCACGCAAGAATTATAAAATCTGTTTGGTTTCTGGGAGCAGAACTATTATATATCGGTAAGTGGCATAACTGCAAAAAATATTAATCTCATCCTGACTAGGAACAGGGACAAAACATGCCCAGTCGCGTCAAGTGCTCTAGCGGCTGAGTAAAACTTACCAACAATGCCTTTTTAATGCTTATCAGTTCCTTTGATAGATTCCGTCGCGAACTGTTTAATAAATTCTTCTCGAACAATCAATCTATCTGGTCATCAGGTAGATTCCGTAGGCGACAGTGGGTTGGTTGAGTAACTGAGTTAACATATGAAATTTCTGAGATTTTGCCGTAACTGCTCATCTCACTCGCCGCGTCTGACCATCTTGGTCTTGTCGCTTTATGAAATCCAGTAGAAGTCTACAGCCATCGCAGTTGAGTTTATCTTGAATTACGTAATCTAGTCAAACCAGTTATCTGGTTTCATGTTTACAAGATCTTTTGCTAGACCGACAGTTTTCTAGTGTTCCTGCGAAGAATAGTTCAACACCTGGTAGGAAAGTACGTATGAATGCAGAGATTAATGCGAAGGATGAGCCCTAAACAGTGAGATCAGTTTCCGACTTTAGACTGGAATGTACTCAGAAGACATATGAAATCTCAGTGTTGAAAAAATTCGGTATGAAGCGCACTGTGTCAAGCAAACTAATTGTTTGCCTCAACTTTCCGAGGGTATCGGTTCTGGTATATATCATTCGTCGATCAACGTAAGTTTATTTATGCCAAACTTGACCATCTGCCTGTATTTAGCATGAGTAAATTTGACTTCTGCGCATGTTTACTTTCTTAAGCAAAGCATTGCACCCAGAGTTTCTCCATGCAGTGTACGTGTGTCCATCTGGTTTACCGTCGTTTAAGAGAAAGGAGTTTATAAATAGCCATCCATAAGTTTCATTTGGAATATCTAATGCGTTTGTTAATCAGTTTAGATTTTCACTCGTTTTTCTGTAACCAGCACTTCGGGAGTTTTGGCTTCGGTTGCTTGTTATACTCGTGACTCGTGACACTGGGGACTGTGTTCCTTCGAAGTGGGAGTTCAAGCGGTTGTCTTGAAAAAGAAGACAAACAATTTTCAGCCGGAAACCCGCTAAGAGATGTAAATGAATTACATGAAAAAAACCAAAATAACACTAACGGCACAATAGCACTCTGTCTTGCATAGCTTAAATTCATTGCTATGCGTGATTACATGTTTCGATTTTGGCCTACATTCTAAGCCCGTTTGCGTCGATAACAGTTGTGCAAATATCAGAAAAAAGGCGGTTTCATTTTGGGTCGTTTTGGTCGAAGTTCATCATCATCATCATAGACAGCAATACATCAGTGATTCACACTGATGCTTAACTGCCACACAACCATGAAGAAGAAGAAGAAGAAACAAACCCTGCTTAGGAAGAGAGAAGAAAAAAGAGGGAGGGGAGGGGACCTAACCCCTAAAAAAGTGCTACGTCTACATTCAAACATAAAACATCAAGGCACCTACACCTTGCAAACAAACAACCAAGCTGTAAGTGAAAGTAAGGCGTCATCAGCAAGACAACTTCCTTACGGCTTTCACTATCCCGCGTCATTAAGTGCACTCACTTCACAGACAACTCGGACAAACAACGACAACATTCACGCCACTGAGCTCGGTTAGCCGCCATCTCACCTAATGTTTCAAGCCACCGACTCTGTGAGTCGCGAGGGCTCCAACCCGGGAGACGAACCCGACCTACAGTAGCCAACCACTTCGTGAACGATTTCATTTGTCTACGCCAGGTCATCACCTGTCCACCTCGCACCTTA
>JTDE01000049.1:221274-231328 GCA_014338405.1 Paragonimus skrjabini miyazakii | reverse complement strand
AATTAGCCAGATTTCATTAAGTTATGTTGTTTATTATCAATACAATGAGAACTGTTTACTATTGATTTACTTCGTGTATATTTGTTGAGAGATTTAACAAATGACGACCTGCTCGTTTTATCACAAACATAACACATAAAAACAGTAAACGAGTGAGTGATGGATAAGACGAAAAGGGTATATCAGTATTTACTGGAATAAAAGAAAAGTCAGAGTTTATTCTACACGGTTACATGTAACGAACGTTGCGATCCTTTTTTAAAAACTGAAGATACCACTTCAGATAAATTATGTTCTACCTAACTGAATAAACTACTGAATAAACTAGCAATGATTCACGAAAGGTTTCCTGCACGAATTTCGACGCAGTACCGATTAGACGTTCATGTGCTGAAGCCCCAAAGCGGAATAAACCAATGTGGACCACTGACTATGGGATAATCTGCTGGAGAAATTAAATATGAGAAGTCCTCTGTTGGTGGCTCTGTTTGTGACACATTGTGTACTGGAAACGTTAGCCCGTAACAGTGCGGCTTGGAAAATAAACAGATTGACCAAATTCAGCGGCAATGTAAAAATGGTAATTTCAAGCAGACAAACGCACAAATTCCTACTATGATCCCGTTGGACACCCATAAGTCAGTGTTTGATTACGTAGACCTTACAACGGGATGAAATTAAGTTGAGTATGCAATCATGTCAACACTGGGTCTTCTTCAAGACTTTTGATGTTTTTGGGTGGACAGTTCATCCAACCATAATGATTCATTATCTTGTCTCTTATCTACTCCGTGATTATTTGCAGTAGAAATGTAGCCACTGAATTTGTTTTTAAACAGTCATACGAAAACTGTCTTACTTACTCTAATACATGCCATCTGTTCAGCAGTTATGTGTGACGTTGAGAATCTTGAGTTAAGCCTACATCTGCTGTAATAAAACCCATGCACCATGATCATAATGCACGTTCTAGAATACTGAGGTTATCAGCTTCAGGATACAGAATAGACTTTCGGTTGGATGACCCATTGTAATGCTGAGAAATTTAACGGAGAGAACATAGATAGCCGTTGTAGGCAAGTCTCAACAAGCATGTCGCCAGCGACACACGTTAGCTACATGTCCTTTTCCGATTGTGCTTCCTATGGATAAATACATTAATGGAAGACACCAAAAGTGAGAACATTTTTGATAACGTTTTCACCCGTCGGGGTTTTTGAAAGTTCCCCTCAATCGATTTGACATTAGATTCCGGAGGCTGTTTATGTGATTCTGAAGGATATTCAGTCGGATAATTTATTTGATGTGCCTGTTCTAGGGGATTTCTTCGGAAACACTTTCGAATAGCCGTCCGATAAACAACGACATAATTAGTGAAACATATCCGGACTGTCGCAATCATCATTACAGAAACCAACTTCTTGTTAGTCAATGCTTTCACGTTCAGGGCAAATAGTTTTAGTACACTGCACTCAGTTGTCTTTCTATACACGACAAGTGTCATTGTCTATCAACAACAGGAGCCTTTCATTTGTACTCGGCCACAATTCGGACGCAAAGTTGTACTTGTGATTTTGGCATTGACTGCAATGCACTTTGTCTCATTACTAAAGACAGATCACAAGAATTTATAATACTCTACATGAGTGAAGAAAACAATCTGAAGTAAACTTGTCCCTACAATCCGTACGCATTTTCGCAGAAGTGCTTACAACGCATAGACTGTGACTGCGTTGGCCAGGAATCACTATGAACAACAACCTTGTCTGGAACAGATTACCAACAAATCATTCTTTGGGTGAATGTCCGCCTCTCATTTTTTGCTGACTGCCCAACTTGTATAAGCTTATGAGAGCATCAGAACGATGAAATGGGGATTCTATACCGATACTAAGAAAAGGCATGCCTTGCAAACACTAGATGCTTACGAATGAAGTACAGAACTAAGGTTTTCAGTATTGTCGGATGAACTTATTGTTTTGTTTAGCCAAATAATTTATCGAGACAACCGGCAGAATTTACTCAATGAAGATAACACAACTGGATTTTCGATGAACACAGTGAATGTTCAAAAAGTCTTTCGAACTCCTATCACTATTCAACATCGTGATTGTCCGAGAGATCAAGATATTTCGAGGCGATACCGGCTGAAGCACACGTAATAGTTTGTAAACGATATTAGTTTAATGATCATAAACGTGACGTAAATATGAATCTACTTTCAAGTATAGTTTTTTGTAAGGTGCCAGAAGTTCAACAGGCAGGTACTAGAATAGGATTATTCAGTACAACGGACATAATAAGCAGAAGAAAAACCAACGTAATTTAAGATATTTTGCACAGTATTTTCTTAATGATAAATATTCAGAGGAGATACAAGACTTCCCTCGTGTTGTTTACCAGTCAGTAGGTACTGTGTATGGTCTTAAGTTGAACGGAGATTCTCCATACTTTCTGCAGCTGCTACATCGATGTTGATTTTTAAACTCCATCTAATATATGAACTGAGTGATACAGACGGTGAAGATATACGTTGCTAACAACGCTGATGGAGTATTGATGGTTATTGCAGTTTGGATTTATAATGTCTCCCATTGCACACTTACAATTGTGTGCTTCCTTCCAGCATATTTTTGGCAGTACAAAAAATTATGTAAAATGGTTCCCAATTCCATCTTTACCCATTATAATATAATCCAATTAAACGGCAGTCGATTTTGCCTGAGTTTAATGAATAGAGATTAATTCACGCGAAGTTAAAGTGAGAAGTTTTTTCTACGAGGACACCTATTTCCCTAACGCCTTCAATAGAAACTGTCAAACAGTTTGAGTAATATAATGCAGATTACTGGCGCTTTAAATGTCTGTGCATCTCGCTATTTTACAAAATTAACAACGTGTTGTTATCAGTATGATAACACGGTCGACAAAATGCGTAAACCCATCAAGCATTGCATGCTAGATTATTGTGCATATTTTTAGGCCAAATGTAACAACGTTCAATATATGTTCAAGATAAAGTTACTATATTCCCACTAGTAATTGTGTTCAATTGGATCGGTACTTAGCTAAGGGATTACCATTTTTAAAACGTGTATTGTAGAAAACTAAGCTTAGAAGTGACAAATTACCTATAACTAACCGTTTTAACTGCTACTTCATTTCTTTGATTGTTATGTCGATCGCATTGTTTTTGGTAAATGAACAGCTCAAGAAATTACAAAGCTGAACTTCAAAAGTTGATACGTCATGTCCACCATCCCAGCCACCTCTGTAATGCGCTTTCAGTGTCGATCTTCCGTCTATCTTCGTTTATGACACCTACTTAACTGTCAGATCATTTGAACAGAAATTCAGAATAATACACATTTGGCGTATTACAATAAAACTAGGTAGTTGTGGTGTTGTGAAACCGACGTCCATGATTCTCGGTAGTTGGTTCCTGAAAGATCCGACAATGAAAGGCACCGTTTATCACATACGGCTTTCTATGACATAATTCTCGCAAATTCAGTGCGCGGCAGATGTGGAAGGCTCAAGCTTTCCTTAGAAAGTATAATCACTTGTCTTTTCCCTTGGACCGAATTTCGTCATCATGATCTCCATGTGGATTCCATTGTCTTCTTCCATATCCCAACCAATGGTTGCATATAAGGTCAGGAAATTTCTTGGTCAAGTTCCGATATTGACCGCCTCATTTCTTGGTGGAATTTGCTTTGTTGATTCGGCCACTTTCATCAAGTCAAAGTTATATGGGATACTGCTTTGTACGGCGAATCTGGAATGGTCCAGCCAAGTAATCTTTGTTTGCTCACTTCCAAGTTAACGATAGTACATCCGACCTATCTAGAAAAGCAACGGAATTTTCTTCCATCTTATCGTTTTATTAGACAAGAAGGTGAATGCGATTTGTATTGCTGGCATACCACTTAGTTTTCCCATCTGAAAATGTAATAAGTATTTGACGAGCCAGACTACGTAGAATATGTCCTTCAAAAGTTGCTTCACAACGATCATATCCTTCTATCCAGTACAACTCCGATATGGCTGACACAAGGTGGGTTACAATTGTATCATACATATCTTTAGAACTAAGCCTGAACAAGAGTCAAATCATTTTTGCGTATATCTACACCAAAAAATCTGGCCAGATTATTGCAACGACCGTCTCTCGATCAACAAGTTTCCAAAAAAATATAAAGCACAGTCTCACTGTGAAAGATGTTGATTCTTTTTGGAGTGGAAACCTAGCAATATAAGTTGATATTCCCTCTTTTGCCTTTGTCCTTCTTCATGCGTACCTGGCCAGAACTTTAACATCTGTGGACTAGTACCACATGATGTCTACTACAATGGCCAGGATTGAAGCTACCACTTTTTTAAAGAGGGCGAAGCTCTGAAGGCAGTAATGAAAACGGACTTCAGTTAGAATTTCAATTGTAGACGTACACCGAAGAATGTAACAACGCCCTTTTATCAGCGCTACAACGCAAGACTTGTCACAAGGTCACTCGAGGATATGGTTGTGATTGACAAAATTCTATCGGATGATGATGGTTGCAACATGTAAGGGGCACTTCGATTAAAATCTCACATCCTTTAACCTCAGTCATTGTATTGCATAAGTTATTCCGTCCACCCGAATAGGGTGATGAAATGGACTTCTGTCTTAAAATTTTACTCCCTGCCGAATCCAGTGAAATTTCACCAAAGAAATAAAATCGTTAGGGCAATTGCCCAGTGGCAGTAGCCTTTTGTAAGATCATAAGTTGTGTCATAACGCTCAGTTAACCACTTTAACCTGGAGGATTGCCTGAGTTGCATCAGTTCCATACCTACAACGGATGTATTAAGACCTATCTTAGTTTGGCCTAAGGAATGTTTAATCGGCCGTTGCACTGGTTGATGCATACTTTTGTGTCTTGTTTGGATCATTGTCTCCCAGGTCATTCGCCAAATCTACAACACCGAGTGTATTGCCTGAAGTGCAGACAACATTCTTCCAGTGTTACAGTATGTCAATTTTGGAACACTTTGCTTGAAACTGTCGTGACAACAACCCCATTATATGACATCAAATCAAGATCCTAAAGCATAACATTGTAGTGCTAGTTCTAGTCTACAATCAATCTGGTCATCTGGACAACTTTGAAACAGTTTGCTAACTTAAGTTCCAATGACAACAACTGGTTACCTGTTGAAGGTCGCCAGTTTCATGTTTGACTGCCGTGAGTGAGTTAATCTTTTCTATGCATGTTCCTACCCCGTCCTATTTATATCAGACAAAAGTATGGCTCTTACTAGTACTTGAAACTTTCTTAATCCGATGCTTCTACCGTTCCAGTCCACCGCAGTTTCAAGTGAACAAAAGTGTTCTAAGGCTTTTCCCAGCCTGTTAAGTTCTAATGAATCTGTTTGTCTTTAAAATGTTTCATGCGATTTGAACGAGTGCTGTATAACGATAGGCTGAGTATCACCCACGTTCCAGCTGCCGATCTCAGCCATAAGACCATTTAGTTAGCCCGTTGCTGAAATTTAGTACAAATTGAAGCTATACAACTGTTGTATGACAGGCAGTTTCGTTGTGAGTAGTATACTACGCGAACCGCTATCGGGAGACCTTCAGTGAACTGCTCCGTTAACAACTGCCGTCGTTGTTCTTGATCCAATCCTGGCAGAGCCCTCTTCAGCAAACCTTGCAGAGTGGCGGCACACACGGATGGATCCGCTCCTTGTCCAAGCCTGGCCGCCTTGAACCGCCGCATGGCCTCCTGGCAGTCGACCGGACTGTCAAACTCAGTCACTAGCGCCTTTTTCGTAGCGGCCTACTCCATCTTCACAGGACCTCTTCGCGCTGCGTCCAGCATCCCCTTCACTAGCGTCCGCAGGACAGCCAGTTTCCCACGGTCGGTTTTGACTCCGACTACTTCGGCCACGTCTTCGAAGTCCTCCAGGAACGCTCGAACGTCTCCATCTTCGAACGGCTGCGGCCAGGGTATCCTCATCCTCGCGTTTGTCAAGGCACCAGTTGTTGTGACCGCAAAAGACGCTTGGCCTGAAAATTCGTTCATTGCGCAAACTCCCGTGTAGGTCATGTCAAAAATCAAACCTCAAACGCGTACACTCATTTGCACGTCAGACATGCATTCACATACATCATTGTCATTGACCTTGGTGGAACTTCTGCCGTAGCGCTACACATTATTCCAACAGTCTCTTCTTGTCCGTCGTCTTCCTGGCGTTCGGAGCTTGCCCTTTTGTTCCTGAATGTCGCCTGTGGGTAATATACTACTTTTGGGTAGTATACTACTCACAACGAAACTGCCTGTCATAAAACACAACCAAACTATGACATTCAGAAGTCTGGGCCAACTTGTGAAGCTGACCGTACAAGGTGTAGAAACGTTGCCTACTACAGTTAGATTCACAAACGCCAAGGAACCATCTATTTAACTCATCGTGTACTCTTACAGCACTGTGCTTCTAGATAAGCCAGCCCCCGTTTTGTTGAGTGATTGACAACACAGTGGACCATATTTATGTAATATGATCAGAGATATCTCAGTTTGGGTAATGAACCGGAAAAATTAGCCATAAACTGACAAACTTCGACTGCCAAATTTTGTTCTACCGATTCAATTCGGAAAACAGAAACGTTCTTTCAGAAAATTACTCTGATGTTCGCCAAAATCAACGGTACAAACCGTTTTCTGGCTTCCGCGAGAAAGCACGCGTGGGCCGCTTCACCATATCGAAAATATTGGGTACATGTGTAATTTCTGGTTCTCCAAACCAATACCTCCATTAGTTCGAGTATGATGGGGAAAGTTTTTGAAACTCACATTGAGCACTTAAACTGAGTTGCGTTGGACTTTATAGCCGCTAAGTGATTCCAGTCCAAGCCCTTTTTCCACTATGTATGATGTGATAGTTATTCATCCCGGTTGCTGCCATGGGTGTGTTCTCATCGGATATTTGTAATGATGATCAGTTTTATAGAAGTCCGTCCACTAGGGAAAGGGGAACGTTCTGTTACATCATTTCATTATTCCCACTTAAAAGAACATTTCGCTGAAATCCGCCCAAGTGACAGTCGGTTCTGTGTGACTACTAGAATACATATTGTTGTGCACATCCGGACAGCGTTATATACTTCCATACAATTATTGGCTCGTAACCGTCGTCGCACATCATCACTGAATGCAGTAACAAATGCCATCGAGCGACGCAACATCGCTGGAGTTGGGATAAGTTGAACATTTCCAGGTCTGTCTTGTCAATCGAATTATTAATCATGTTGATATAATCCAAACGTGGAGTACTACCCCAGGTCAATACTTGGTGCCCATAAAGGTCAACATATTCCGCTATGGAAGAGAAAGTTCATAATGCTGGCCGACTAGTTTTACCGGAATACACACAATGGAAAAGATGATATGCTCACTCTGAGGTAAAGATGGTTCTTATGATATGGTATTGCTAATTTATTTATTATATAACTTGAGGACCATAGTTTACAAGGTAGCTCAACCTTTGTATGGTAATTCGTTCACATCAGCTTTGACGCCTTCCTTCTGCAGTAGACACTAAGAACCCAAACAACTGACACTGTAGGGCGTCCAGACCCTTGCAGGTTATGAGCCGGACCCATTGAGTTTCTTATATAGCAACACCAACGAAGTTTGGTACTTTCATACTCTCGTGCTTGGTGAACGGGTGATCCCCAATTTGTGGCCATCCCTTGATTTCATGTGTGATGAAAGGGCTGATTCTTGCCTATAAGTTCAACGATAAATAGGCGGATAATGTTATTGCTGACCGTTTTCCACCTATCTAAGGAAACAAATTCGAGACAAACAGCTGGCGGCAAGGGGGATAGTTAGTTAGCTCCTGGTGTTGGAAAGTAAGATAGAATATATAACTAAGATAAAAACTTGGTCAAATGGCTCCAGCCTAACCAGTATGTGGCCCCAATGGAGGTTTAATAATGCACAAACCAAACATCCGCCTTGTAACCGACTTTGCACTTAGTCAAGTATGTCTTTTAGTGCAGCGTGCTATATGGCAAGAATTTCGACGTACATTTTCCTTTCCAGCATGGCACCCAGCACGCGCAGGATGCGCTGGTTTATTGTAATGAGCACTGTCATCTCTCTTCTACGGTTTAACTTAAACTCATAATGGAATGCCCCATGTGAAAGCATAGGGAAACGGGAACATCTGGGAGGTAAACGTTTGTCCCATTTTATGCATACACTTAAGACTAGAAACGAACTATATAACCTGACAGTGTACTTCTGAGAAAACAGAGTACATTTGACTGAAGTATCTTCCGCTTGATACTGACTCAAACGTGAATAGGTTGACGCAAAGCTGCGTCATATCATCCTCTGCAGTCTGACGTCAAAAGGTTGTGCTGCCCTCTGACCATTTCATTCGTTTTTGTCGCCTACTCGAACACATCTTCCACTCAGCAGATGAATTACGTCATTTCGTCAAATGCCGCTCCGTTTGTCTACTTACGTTCAGAAGAGAAAATGTGAAGCTCACCTTATTTGTTGCAGTGGAACAGTTCAGCATTTGTACAAAAGTTGCAGTTAAACGAAAATACTGTTGGACACGTTCTTGCTGTTGATCGGTAGCCCGTAGTAAATCGGAAAATCCTCCTGAGACGGTTGTAAATAAAGTTCGTCCAGCAAAGGACACTCACTTCAGAATCATCTGATCAACTCTAACATGATACATTAGTCAATGGATTCGTTGAAGCAACAGATTCACTAAGGACTCCTCTAACATTTGCTAGGCACTTCCACATCAAAACAATACTCAAAGTGCCCAACTCACCAGTAGTTTATCAGTAAATTGCCGTCCATGTTACACAGTTCAACCTGTGTTTACTACCAAACGTGCCGGCTTTGACGCCATTGCATGGCTGTTTTTTTTCAAACAGAATGTGTTTACAACATGCAGTGTAGTAGGGTGAAGAAAAGCACCGAATATCATGAAATAATTATGAGTGTCTGCCCCCATTATAAAACTGACGTTCAACCTGACCTTTTTGCTACTGACTTAGCGCCCACCAACTGTCTCTCAGACGGCCTACTCCCTGATGGAACAGATATAGCCAAAGCATTTTTTCAATTACCTACACTAACACACCAACTAGTGCGAACGCTATAAGCAACACTATAGCTAACGTTTTCCTCGGCGATCACTTGCCCGCCCATCATATTTCTCCTCTCAGAATTGGTAGACTCTGTGAGGGATAGAACAACTTGGAGAACAATTTTAGATAATACTGAATCTTTAGGAAGGTGGTAGGCGAGGCATACCAACATGCGAACTGATCCAAAATTCGAAACACGATAATAAGATAAAAACTGGAAAAAGCATGATTCAGCAACCGCAGCAGTTTCAATTCTCATAATTTTAAAAAATCCGTCAGACAGTGCCATAAAAAAACAACTGCATACTCTATGGAAGCCGAGCAAAAAACAGTGGTTCGGGAGGAGTGAGACAGTTTAAGTAAAATAATGATAAACAGCATAGTGTTCACGCATCGATCAAGTTGATACTTTGATACAGATCCATTCAAAGCAAAGTCAAAATAAATTTGAGGAACGGGTCGGCATCACATACCGAATCACGTGAGTTATAGAGTGGAATAATGTTAGTTTCAATTCCTCAATAAAGGTTGAAATTGTTCGGCCAAACAACCGGTAAGTTGACAGCATCAAAATAAGTTTGAATGGATTAACCTACTAGTCTCAAATTGAACATTTTCTCATTTATTTTTGACAAGATTATTCAACAGATGAACATACGCTTGAAAAAGCAGCCAAACCCACTTTCAGCGCAGCCTGTACATTGCTGGTCCGAGTTACCAATCGGTCACGGAATCCGTCAAGTAAGAAGCGAATACCCGAAAATGCCATAAAGCATTTTTATTTAGACTTTCATGTTTGCTGTTTGGGACACACTTCGGTAAGCCGAGAAAGGATGGTCGGTTCACCAGCCAACAAAATACGCCTCGGTACAGATTAGATGGAGTTTG
>JTDE01000049.1:120264-220617 GCA_014338405.1 Paragonimus skrjabini miyazakii | reverse complement strand
ATATGAATGGAAGATTTCGGAACCACCGAAAGTAAATGGATATCTGGATTAACAAATCGAGTGGACGGAATTGTATCTATAACTTTCCTGAAATTGAGTGTACGAGGAAAATCACAGTAATTAATGCCATCCGAGTTTTATCCTCCATGCTGACAACAAATGTTGGATGAGCGTGTCTTATTCAACGTTGAAATGCTTCACATATTTTAGCGGTGTTAACATGTTTGTGAACCATAAATACAACAACGTAAATTTTACACCAGTAAGTTTTACCGTTAGTTTATATAGAGTTTCGAGTTATTCAAACGGTTCCAACTGCAGTGCAAAACAACTGTTTGGCATACGTACTAATGGTTGAAATTTAAAAGTGCGATAACCAATTAACCTGATATGAATTACGCATGCAAACTGATTGCCTGGTAGTGGCACTGTTGTCAGAAATAAACAAAACGTCGAATGCATACGGAATATTTGAGTTTATACTACGATT
The DNA here is from genome assembly GCA_014338405.1 of Paragonimus skrjabini miyazakii. NCBI lineage: Eukaryota > Metazoa > Platyhelminthes > Trematoda > Plagiorchiida > Troglotrematidae > Paragonimus > Paragonimus skrjabini miyazakii. The sequence goes on along the minus strand of JTDE01000049.1, from coordinate 220,127 downwards.
TCATTGGTCATCTACGTCGGTCTAATCATTTCTTCCGTTTGCTTTTGAAAGCTGCAGCTGAGCAAACGGTTCGAGTAGTTTTTGCTTAACCTCATCAAAAACTTTAGTGTGTATATTGAAACTTGTTTCTCGAGAAAATAGACAGCGTAGTGGAGGGTAACCTTGTATAACATACGCTAGTCTTTCCACCATTAGATATACATCGTGAGTAAACATATGTGGAAACATTCTGTCTTTTACGTGATATACTGCGTAGCGTTTTGGATTCTCTCGATTAATTATGTAGCGTACAACATTTAGACAGCACTTCGCAACAATTTGATTAATATGGTCACATTGTGTTGTGTACTATGTACTGTTATCTATTTCGTTTCCGAATTGCGAATATCAAAACTGTTGACGGTGTCCATTTCCGCATGGCGACTTCGTGACGGAAAATCAGTATTTCTTGAGCCCCGCTTTTGACCGATTTTTTTCGGTTATCCTTGATTGCGGTCACTTGTTTGTTTGACAGAACTGCGTCTTAAGTTGTTCGGCAGCCCTTTCCAAGCATTTGTTCGAAGAAAACTGGCCATCAAATTAGCAACGCTTGCGTCACTGTAGATGATAGTGGTGTTTTTTCCAACCATTTCCTGGTACAGACTTTGGTTTATTACAGAAAATGATAAGCCATGTAAGATTTCAACATAACAAACAGAAGACTCACGTGCATGCAATAAGTATATTAGTCAATATTCTCCTGGTAAGCAGATCATTAGCACTTTTACGAGTTTACAATAAACAGTCAGTATTTTCCATCCGGCTAATATATTTCGATTTTATAATTATCTCGTCATAATTCAATAATACTTCTCAGGGCACAGGCCCGGGCAACTTACTACTCACAGTAGCTTCAAGTACATAATCATGCCAGTATTCATTTCACTTATTTGTGAAGAAGCTGTGGTGTGAATGGATTAAGGCTAGATCTTTGCAACCGAGTTTCTTCTAAGTTATCAGCTCAGCCACAAGAATTAACAATATTATAACCACGCTATTTGTACTTTGGGTTTGATCTCCAAACAACCAAAACTGCGCTATTGACCATTATGATTTCCCGATTCAAAAAGCAAACGGCGATCTTGTTTCATAATTAAACGTATCTAGACCGGAGATACCGCATACCATCTTTGTAAATATTGCTTTACGATCTATTGGCTACTGAAGACTCCATGTTCCAAAGCTGAAATGTGAGTGAAACGTATATTGCAAGCATACAGTGCAGACTAGAAATTGAACGTGAATCAATATACTTTGGTGAATTGAACGAACACTTAAAACAGTTCGTGTTGTTAACTCTTTGTGTGTTCTAGAGTACTCAACGAGTATTGAATGGTGTGAATGAAATCGATTTTCATGCGAAATTGTAAAACAGATGGACTGCTGAACAGGTGAATTGACCAGGCCAAAATTTTTCGCATTTCAGATTAAAGAACTTTCGAAAGCAGCTTTTTGAATACATTTTACCAACCGGAGCCTTATCAAAGATTCTGGAACTCACGCTGCTGCACGCTTTAACATCGTGTACAGGATTTAATGTATTATATCACGTGGATTCCGTGATCAAATGTAATACTAGAATTCATCCTCTGCAATACCTCAGTGATCTATTCCACTTTGTGGTAATGTTAACAATTATTAAAATTTTCCCTGATCGAGCTGTAAAAATTCGTGACATCTAACTTATATGCATTGGATAATCAACATGCTGCAAGCAAAAGCAGTCGGACAAGACTGCCTCTATTTTCCGCCTTATATCACCCGAAAACAGTATTATATGAAGAAACTGTAAACATTTTGTGAGGAAAGGTACACGTCACTCGTTGAATGTGATTCGACTGTCGAACAAACTTTTGTGCGCTCTGCAGGGAAATAAAAATTCCCGACCTACTAAAGTAGCAGCAGGTTGAAAATGGCTAAAAGATAATTAGAACTAGTGTTCCAATTACACTTCTATACTGATTCGTTCCTCTCAGTTTTGACATGGTTGTCGAAAAAATTGTGGCACATATCTTGTGCATATCAGCGCTACTGATAATATGCAAAATACATGTACTCTCCTGTATTAATATGTAATTAGGGTGTATGCGCAGTGTGTTTTAGTGTGAATATTCGGTAAAATCTCAGCTACAAATCTTTTTTTAACGCGTTCCAAACAGAACCATATTGACATCATTTCTAGGAAATAAAGCAGCTGAGACTTCTTTGAAAAACATATGGAATTTCACTTTCCTTCATCTCCATTACTTCCGCTCAATATTTTACGCAACAGATTTTCTAAACACATCGTATACTTTGAATGCCCATATATTTTTTCCATATGTAATTGCTATACATGGATACAGGTCAATATGCATGAAACAACGGAGAGCCAGAAACCAATCATGATAAAAAAAGGTTTATCCTATTAGATGTGCAACCGAATTGCCATACCAGATAAATGCGGCTCAAACCAAATCGAACGTCATCCAGTGGAAACACTGTCCGTTGTGTTTTCTGCCTCTCGTGCGGAATCTAATGCCCTACATTAACAACCACTCGGTGTCATCTGTATTTTTACCCATTTAATGAAACGTGTGATACATTTGTGGATGTCTTGAATACTGTATGCTTAAGGCATTCGTGGTTTGTGAAGAAACTCCCGAGTGTTGTATTATAAATGAAAAATACTAAAGACCGAGTGAACAGTAATTACTCTGAGTGACTTAAAAATGGGTGTTTCCATTCCGTACAGATAATTCAGTCATCTGTTATTGGAAAGAAGCACTATACTGGAATTTTGATTTATTTAGAACTTGCCGCGTCCAATACCTGAATTCTGGGCGTGCCTGTTGGTTAATACGCCGTTATCATCATAATATACCGACCCGAATTATTGCATACAGTGATCCAATCCTACTTGTTTATTAGCAGTTAACATGATACTTAGCCATCTAGTGAGCAAGCGGTTGTTGACTTGTCAACTCCAACTTATAACTCCAATGTCATTTGGTGAAAGGTCTCAATCGCACGACTGTAGCTGATAATCGACAGGTTCGTTAGTTTATCTGAACTTTAGTGTATCTAGCAACATGTCTACTAATCACAAACGGGAGTAGGGAAGGAAGTATTATCGACTCAATGTTTGGAAGATCACCGCGGTTAATCTAAATAACGAAGTTCCAACCCCGATCGAAAGAAGAACGCGAGCTTATGAAAATTGCTTAGAGATGCAAAGTGTTAATCGCTTCAAATGATTTGGCTGGGAATGCAAAAGGGCTGACCGTCTGTAAGGAGGCTATTCATATTTTTAACTACAGGCTTTGTAAAATAACAAGAATAACAAGTGTAATTTCATGATTATAAAATATTACAGAACATTTCGTTTATCTCATCAGCCTTGGTAATTAAGGCGACGGTATTTTTATGTGCGTCTTATAAATTCTCACTTTGGCAGTAAATAAAACTTCACACAAAATTGAATTTTGGAAGCGCACAAATATGTCTAGCGCAATATATTCACGCATCGTCATCTGTAAACGAAGTATCATCACCACCAGCATGTTTGTATCCATGGCATATGTTTAACGATGTGCTATCAGTCGTCTACCCAGAGTCAACTTTGACACTGCTGTAATTTGGGCTTGTGTACGTAAACTGGTATTGTTTTTTGAATGATTTGAGCAAATTAAGATAATGATTATTTGTGGCTCATTGATTCCGCCAGGAAAAATCGTTTGTTATTTTGGCAAATCAACTCTACGGTTCCTTCTGGTCAGCTAACACGATCGAACCGTTTCACTTTCAAATACCTTCAACATATATATAACTGTACAGTTTTTAGGGAGTAGTTCACTGATGTTTTCTCCGTTTCAACTTCAATTACAATCGCTCAATGAGTTCAGAAAACAAAAAATCGTAAAATATAACAAATTACTCTGTCAACATTTGTTAAATCCTACATCAAGACATAAAGGTACCACTGATGAAGTATATTTACCGACTAACGAGTGGATTGTAGGACTACCATGTCATGATCTTGAGTTGTTGGAGGGGATTTATTTGTGAATAAACGCGAGTAAAATGGAGAGAATTTCTGAACAAGAAACAAGATGCATACTGAACTGCCAGCTAGTTTACTGATGACTTACCTACCTAGTCCAGCAGACTTCGCGTGGTTTACTGAAAACCTTTAGATCATGACAAATGACATCATGAGATTGATTGGGTGTTTGTCATCGACTACATGTGTAACGATCACCCTGGTGATGCGTTTGCATTTACCATTCCCGATCCTTCAAGACTGATGTTCACCGACCCCTTTTGAAAATCGAGCAATCACTTTGTATACTCTAGAAATAAAACGTTCATGACCATCTCGTTACCGAGAGAAAGTTTGTTTATCTTGTGAGTTCACTATTATCAGTATAGCGGACAAAGTGACATGCTCTTAGAATCTACATCTTAGGGTCAGTTACAACGGATGTGTGGTTTCGATTTTCAAGAAAGGGCTTTAAAAAAATAGACGAATCAGATTTACTTCTTTTTCAGTCCCGGTAAAAATAATTTTTGATATATATTGAATGTATGCTGAAACAGTGCTGAGGATTCAATGAAAGCACTTTGGATTTTCTCAACATATTGCAATCGCATTTTGCTTAAACTTTTCGGTATTTTTCTTGGTCTGTTACAGAAATACTTTGTCTGGTGTAGAACGTCAGCTTCATTTAATTTCATGCGTAGTCACCGTTATTCGTCGAAGCCAAAGACAAAGTTTATTATGTTTTCTCATTATATTTTATTATAGTCAGTACAGATAAATTGAGTGGCTGATATGCACAATTGTTTTATGCTACAAAAGGATATCTACCTAAGGGAGGCTTACTGTAACTGTGATTATTTAATGTGTAATATCCGTACATTCATTTGGGAAAACGATATCACATTCAAACTAACGCTGGGTTTTTGCACATTGTCTTCGGTACTATAGTGCAATTCTATATTATTTTATTGCAGATGGAATAAATAATTGTAAACCAGAATTCATGTTCACGATATGCTCAGATGTCAGTTGACTCATCGTTTACGTTTGATCAGATCCGATCCTGCCCGGAGTGTCTTAAAAATTCTGTTTCTCAAATGAATACAGAGCTTCGAAAATACTCGCGAAACGGAGAAAGACGATCTCATGAAGGCACTTGAAAACAATAATGTTTATCGGAGGACTTCTTGCGCAAGTAACAGTTGGCAAGCTGAAACCCGTCTCCGCTGAATATAACAGGCGTAGAATACAACGATCTGTTCTAATTATGTTCTATCGAATATGGTAAACGGGTTTGTGCAATGTGTTCTTGATAAACACGTGTTGGCCTATGATTTCGCTTACTCACTAGTAAGAAGACTCGACTAACCAATCACACTCTTCTAGTTGTCCGTACACCTTCAAGCAGTGTTGAATGCTGAGCAAAGAATAACACTAATGTAACGAATCAACCAGTGGCTGTATCATCTTTTTTGTTCTAGCAAACCTATTTTTTGTAGTAACATATATAATTTGTGATACGCTTTTGAGAACAAAGACATATAGGCGAACATATGTTTTCGATAATTCATCTTCAGGCCGATACAATTATATAACGAGTTAATAGAGTTAGATCGAGATATCGATCGGACTTATTATTATGCTACAGCTGAACTCTGTATTCAATTCTCCACATCCCCAATTCTCAGGTTTTATAACAAAGATAGACTGACAGTTCAGACCTTATCCATGTGTATCTATTCATTCACTTGTTCCTGTGGAGCAGGTTATATTGGTCGAACGTCAAGACAACTTTCAAAACGAATCCGAGAACACCATCCACGGTGGCTGGGGCACGGAGAATCACGATCGGTCAACAGTGCTATTCTCGCTCATCTGGTTGAAAGCGGACACCAGGTGGACACTGATCAAGCCTTCAAAGTGGTATATCGCGTGCCAGGCAACCCATCAAAAGGGATCCGAATGAGAACACTTTGTACTGCCGAGGCGATTGGAACCAGGCTGCTTGACCCGGTATTATGTCATCAAAAACGGTTTGTTCAGGCGCTGCACCTACCATGGCCACAAATCCACCGGATCGATGGCCAACCTGCGCGGTCAAACCAATGGACAAGCGTGACGTAACCGGCCAATCAAGTCATCGCCAATTTGACTGACCAGTGACCTAGTTTTTCTGTAATAAGTCCGATCGATATCTCGATCTAACTCTATTAACTCGTTATATAATTGTATCGGCCTGAAGATGAATTATCGAAAACATATGTTTGCCTATATGTCTTTGTTCTCATTATCGTAATGGGTATATTTGAAACGATGATACGCTTTTGTTTGAACAATCAAATATTTTACTGTGTTACAAAAACAACCTTGATGACTCACTAGCTTTAATAAAAATTCGATCTCAAAATCACTTTGCTTGCGATTGTAACGCACCGTCTCGAACCGACCTGCCTAGTTTTTTAGTAAGTATGCTTGTTGCAAAATACCTAGCAATTATGACTTCTCTTTTTGCACCAGAACCCTGGCTCAAAACCATGAAATTGCTTCTGAGTTGACAAAATAACCCACCTCGGAATGTAGAAATTAAGCTTCAAAATGAATCAATTGCATAGCATTATTTACTTTTGACTGGAGATCACTCGGCATCAGAAGTATGTTTTTACTGCCACTGTGAAGCGGTCTTTCCATAAGTATGGTACTTTATGCATTAGACGAAATACAACTCACCAATCGTTTTTCAGGGGAAAACTGAAAGGTGTGTATCAAGACTGACACGTAACCGAACATTCTCCGATTCCATAACAGAAGCCTTATTAAATCATCATTAAACCTAGCAAGAGAGGTTACTGAACACCATAGTGAATAGACGCCCTCGTATCAGTTAATTCATGCTTAAAAGAAAAGACTCTATAGCGCTGAACGATAACTGATATCCTCATTACATGTTTTTGAGCACATTTGCAATATTCATATGTTCTATGTTCGATATGTTTTATTGTATTACTAATTAGTGTGGCAGATTTATGATTTTAGATGAGACCCAATTGTGAAAAGTCAGAGCTTCGGCTGGATTCGAACCAGCGACAGAAACACCATGGCTTGCCGCGTTGAGGCATGATGTTTTATTGTGTCAATTCCAAAAAGTACGGTGCGCGGAAATAAAAACAATTCCAGGCAAAAATTATCTGGATAAATTAGTCAGAAAATAACACGTTTTATGGAATGGAAAATAGGAACACTGACCTTGCTACACGAGTTTCACAATGATGATAAGCGCCCATTTACCAGCTCAATCTTTATTTACAAAATAATTCAAAACAAGCGACTAATTTTTATGCAGTGAAGTTTTAAGATAGGAATTGTGAAGCTGTTTCGAAAGTGAGAACTTGCTCAAAGTTCTGTCGTAGTTAGTCAAGTCAGTTAGAGAACTTAACCTATTAAATTTATCGTCTGAAATACTGTTTTAAAGACAGAATATATTGTTGGCTTGTTTGCCAGGAGCTTTCAACCAATTGATTTTCTTATTCACTTCATGCCAGTCTATTCGATTAGTGACCGGATGCCACTTGCCTGAAAAGAATGAAATCAACAATTCTGTTTCTGGTTTTGGCTGTTAGTGAATTTTTCAACAATCTCGCTACTGTCTGGTCCTGACATTTTTCGGAGTGATAGAACTGCATACATAGAAAATATGATCAATACGTACGGATCCCAGAGCTTCCAGTTGTTCACATGGTTATGCCGTATTCAGTAGCCTGTGTTTGTTTCGGCACAGACAGCCTGGCTTACATAACAGCATGGAATTGGCAGATTCGCTCCTGAAGGTCATTCTAAGTTCACTCATGCGATTGTAGAGATTCCTGGTTGACCGTGATTGACAAAACGTGATATGTTTCCCATGTGTACAACACATTTACCCTTGCAAACAAAACACCAGTTAAAATTTGCTTCCTTTTTACAACAGTTTAAATTTCTAGAAATTCAAAGAATTAATTACGTCTGAATACGTGTTATACTTTTCGTTTTGTTCACTGATGTTTCATTGTAATTTACTAAAAGTTTTCAGAAGTTGGCAATATTTTGTTACAGTTCATTTTTTGTTAAGAAGTAAGCATTGTGAGACGGTTCTCCCTCAGTTGGTCAAAACGGAACTTATTGATGTCTCTTTTGTTTTAATTGTAATAACTGGAATTATTGACATGGCGCCTATACATTTTTTCGTTTTATAAAGTTTCACAAAACTGTTTGTCAGGAAGCCAAAAGCCGTTGTTGGATTTTTTAATGAAGATAAAAAGTGGCTGTGTGCAAATGAACTTGAGAATATTATAAATATCACGACTGACTTTTGCAGTCATAGTACGGTTGAATAAACTAAAGAAGTACCGAATTTTCAAGTTTAAAAATGCATGTAGAAATGATAACCATCACAAAAAGGAATTGCCTCGTGTAATAAACGTCATTTATTGTACACTGCACAGGAGGGAGCGAAAGTTGATAGTTAGTCTGGACGACCTCCTTCAAACCCAAGGAATTATTCTACTGCACATCGGTACGTGAAAGAAGGAATAAAAACTGCATTGCTCTAACCTTTGAAACGCAACAGTAACGCCCGTTCAGGTGTATAGCTGCTGTCTTAGTTATCAAGCTGTTGGTAACCCAGGTTTTCTAGTATGGTTCTCCCCAGTACAACGATGAGTGTTAGCAAATAATAATGTTTAACATATTCTGGTTCAAGGCTAATCTCACACGTTCAGACTGAAGCGTATAGGAAAACAGGCAGTTTTCAAGTATGGTTCACTAAGCAAACACTTCGCAAAAATTCCAAGCATAGTCACAAAAAATACCCTGTAGGAAACAAGTTCGTTTTAAGTGCTCCAAAATTAGGCTAAATACATTACATGTCTACTAACAATTTTACAGAGGAATCACTCAAAGTTTAAACGAGCAACGGGTGGTTAATGAGGTGCGTCAATTCAATGTCACACTGCAATCAAGTACCCACTTGAACAATGGGTAAATACAATTTAGTGCAGTGGTGAATGCAATAAACGATATCTATTTGATTGGACAGTGTTTTATTTTCGAATCCTTGTTTAACAACTTCCAATTAAATTAAACCATAGATTATTTAAGTGATCATATCGATGGTATTGACATAGATATTCCGATAGCATCGACCAAACGCAAACAGTTACAATGCGCCATTGAAGTCTACCGGAAGAACATCTCGACAAAAGGACGGTGTCACAATGGGCTTGCCGTTAAAACTACTATTTGGAGGTATTTTCCTGGCGAAATTAGAATGCGAACGGATGAGTTCAGCGACAGGCCGAAATAATTTTTGTAAGGAGTACGTTGAGGACATCGTTTGCGTACTCGATAACAACGTAACTCCGACTGACATCTTGGCCAGATTCAACTCCACATACCAAAATGTGCAATTTCATTTAAGGCCGAAATGAATATCTAATCAGGCCTTATGGATGTACGTTTACGTCGCCGCGCTGATGGCCCAATTTATCGCAGGATACATGGAAAGAGTACGTGGGATGGTCAATAGATAAATTTCGATAGTTTTGTACTACTGGCTCCTAAAAGAAATCTAATTAACTGTTTGACTGACAAGGCCGTAAGAATTAACACGGATGACACTATTGCTCAATAACTAACATTCATACACACACTATTCATACAAAATATCTACCCAAAAATTTTCATAGACAGAGCTATGCAGCAACTGGTTGAAAGGGATTAGCTGCATCTAGCAGAAAAGAAAACCATACAGATCGGATTACCCTTCAGTTGCAACAGACTGACTGAAACAATCACATGCAAACTCATAAGGACAGTTGAAACAAAATTTTAAGCTGCTAAATTACTTGTTCACTTTACGTTCAACCCAATTTTGTGCCCACGACCAAAAGATAAAATACCGGTTTCTGCAGTCTCGTTTTGTGTATAATCATTCACTTGTTCCTGTGTAACCAGTTAGGTTGGTCTTACGATCAGACCGTTAGTTGAACGGGACCGTGAACACCACCCAGCTTGACTCAACGGTGGAATAACGTACTCTGTCAACTGTGCAGTACTATTACGCCTGATGGATTCGAATCACTCTGTTAATGTGACGGACGCATTTCACCCGATCTGCCAAGTTAAGGCCACTGAGGGCAGTGAGGCGTAGAATTTCGTCCGCAGCTGAAGCCATTGGGAATTTGCCTGTACAACCTGCCCCTATGCACCCAGAAACGTTTCGTTCAGGCTGTGGATCTGCCTTGGCCAACCTCGCACCCTATTAACCTGTCGGAACCCACTGCTTATGTAGTTATTTGATTGCAGTGTGAAAATTAATCGACTGACCTCATTAACCACCCATTCCTCGTTCACCCCTTTAATGATTCCCGTATAAAATATTCGATATAAATGTGATGCATTTAGCCTGATACGGAATCACTGAAAACGTGCTTCTTTGTTATACATTATTTTTCCGGCGAAAATTTCTGGGTTTTCGTTGAAGTTACTCAGCTGAATGTTGTCCTGTACGGTATATATAAGAGATGCTTTGGCCTCCTTCTTGATATTGATATTATCCAAAATATTCCAAATCGAGACTAACACATCGCTCCGTATCTTCATGTGTACAACCAGTCAGCATAAAAAAAGCTATCCACATTTTTGTAAAATTGATCAGCACGACTTTATAAAATGTAAAGTTTATACAATTTAATTTCTTAGAAAATGTCCATCGAAGTCTTGATAAAAACAACGTAGCGAACACAGCTTTTTTCCTGCGTTCGAACATTAAGCCAACTATAACACAATAATTATGAAAACAGTTACCGGGGTGCGTTAAGAAAAAGCGTCAACAAAGATTATGGACGGCGTAATTGTTGGTAATTACGCAATCGCTGTTTCAAATTGTGGGCTTGATTGATTGTGAGCCAGAGGAGATTAGGTGTCCGCACGAACTTCTTGTGAGCGCACAGGTCATGGTTGCGCGAACGGATACTGGTGGCCTCGGTAACGGTCAAGAATCGGCATCTCACCATTTTTGATCAATCCTTAGGCCCTCGGGAGACAGTCTGAAAAGCATCTTCTTACTGACAGAATGATTAGAGTCGGTCAAACGATCAGCAGTCACGCTTGAAACCGTTTTAATCACACGAGTGTTCAACCACGCAGAATGATGTTATCAGACAGTCGCCTTGTAGTGCGACGAGTGTTGATGCTCAGCAATAGCAAACAAATGAGTACGCACATCGGCTAGTTATAGAATATGGGAACTTGTCCTTGAGTTATGATGTGATAATGGGTATTGAACGGAACTTGATGCATAATTGAGAGACAGAGTGGGTTGTTTCAACTGATTTTCTGGGCTTTCTTGAGATAACCTCGGTCATGGAGTCTCCCTTGAAAGGGAGGTTGATAGACGCGAGTTTCTTATTCACAGAGGATGACTCTGTTTTCAATTCTACCATCCGCGTTCTCTTCTAACTAAAACGCACTGGGTAGGTATCCCGTATGAACACTTGCTGTATCCGACTGCGGAACCTTGACCTCTGCGTTCAGGTGTTCGTGCGGACACAATCTCCCCAGGCCTGCAATCAGTCAAACCCACAATGTGGAACGATGATTGCGTATTTTGCAGTAGACACAGTCCATACCTCTGTTGACCGACTTTCATAATTCACTCTGGTTACTAGTGTTGTGATGCTAGTTATTTAGCCACGAGTAAAGCTGCGATACTCATGCCAACACACTGACATTGTTGTTAGTGGTTTGTAGTAAATTTACATTCACAAGGTAATGTGAACAGGCACGGTGGTACTGGTAAGGCAACTCTCATGTCGCAGGAAGTTTAGGATTTTGGGGACGTCGAAGGTGATCTCACTACACTAGTTTCTTATTTATTGTGTTGCAGTTGGCCTAATACTCAAACACAGGAAACTAATTTGTTGTTCTTGTACAATCTACTTAGTGTGTGAAGTTCTTTAAACATTACTCCACGCGTGAGTATTGTTACATCTCTCTGTTTTCGTACGTACGTATGTTTATTCTGTCGTCTACTCGATTCATAGCATGTTTTACCACGATATAGGTATATTCTGCACTGCAGGTAATTTATTATTCAATATTGTTGGAAGGTCTCTTAATTATATGAGTGCAAACCATTTCTTGTGTTTTACGAGACAGTGGTTATAATCCTTGAACTTGCCTATCAATCTCTGATCCCAAAATGCTGTATACAATAGGACTAAAATAATACTGAGATCCCTGCCACGTTCAAGGCGCGGCTGTGAAACAAATGTGCACTAGTGATGAGCACAACAAGAATAAAACCATATTAGGGTTGACGGGTAAAGTAGATGTGAATGGAAAATATGCGAGTAATTTTGTTTGTGTGGAATTTCTATTAACTAAATTCCTCAATTCTTATCAATAACATGTGCTTGATCAATTAATGATTTAACTTCCTCTGAGGTTCTGAGTAATTATTGCTCATATCTTACTGTTTTGTATTACTTGCTCATATGAAACTCGTGCAGATTTGCCTTGCAAAAGTTAAAAACAAATCTTAGGTGAAACTCGATTGCAAATGAAATCAGGGCTTCGGTTGGACTCGAACCAACGATAGAAACACCATGTCAGAACGCGGCAAGCACTTTACCAGCTAAGCTACAAAGCCACGCCAGGATTTCGGAAATTTAACATTTGAATTCATTTGATGAAATCTATATGAGACAATGGGTGGGCAATTGAAATCAGATGTGAAACTTCCGAGTTCCTGGCGTGGCTTTGTAGTTCAGCTGGTATGGCGTTTACCGCGTTCAGGAATGCTGTTTCTGTTGCCGATTCTAATTCAACCGAAGCCCTGATTTTTCACAATTGAGTCTCATCTAAAATGGTGAAAGTCTCAAACTACTTTTTGATAATACCAACTGGTCGATGGATTGATTTTCTAACTTCGTTCCCAAGATCGCTCATACTTCACATTTCTTTCGAGTCTTAACATTTGAGAGTACTCCACATTTGTTTTTTGACCGGTTTCTATTACCACATATGTTGTTTCGTTAAATAGTTTTGTTCAACTATACCGTTATTTAATTTTGCTCCATGAATGTTGTTTTACGTGCAGAATGTTTCATGGACAATGCGAATCATGTCGTTCCGAAAGTTATTGTTTGCATTCGAAGTTAACCTATAGCTATTCATGTACCAAGCTCAACAAACCTAAACCGATATAAACCTGACTAATCTGTAGAGAACAACAAATAAACATGCTTCGTTCAAAAGATTGTGACACTACTGTTACGATTCATCTACTGAACACATTTTGCATCGGGGATAAAACCAAATTACGTCTCGTTCGAAAATTGTTTCCTAAGGGATTCTTTTTGTGAATTGATCAAACTAACAAGAACTGTTTTCAGTTTTGTTTCACTTGTTCACAGAAAAGTTATAAAATTACACCTATGTCCTAGCTCCCCGTTTTACAAACGAAAACGTCACATAGTTTTACCTGTTCTGTGTGGATATGTTACATACAAAACACGTTTCTGGTACCTCTTTCCAATAAATACAACAAACATTTACTGATGAGTAGTAGGGGATTTTGATTTTCATATAGATTGAACATCACCCACAATTGATCGCAGCTGTCGCATTCCCATAGACTTTCCAGTCGGCTCCTTTCGACAAGTCAATGATTTCTGTGATTTCAACTTGGAGAGAAGTCCTAATCGAGGGGTCATCGATTGGAGTTAACAGACAGTAACTGTGTCTCCTCTCGAGGCGATCGGGCAACCTGACCATTACTCACAAGCGAAAGTGGATGAGCGTTCTCATATGATAATTCGGTCGTGCCTAACGTGAGGTCAATGGCGCAGTGGTAAACACGGTTGCCTCATGAACTGAATGTCCGTGGTTCAAGTCCCGGCAGTGACGATGATATGCACTACTGACGAGGTCTAATGAGAGCGAAACTCGAGTCTAGTGCTTCTACTGTTCGAAAGGGGCCGACTGGATAGTCTATGGGAATGCGACAGCTGCGATCAATCGTGGGTGATATTCAATCTATATGACAACAAACGTTATAAAGCAAGTTGTACCCAAATTGATTCTTCTGTGTAACTTAATGGGATATAAGTATTTTTCGAAGTGGTGTGATTCGAAATGTTTCAGGCAGTCAAGTTAGTCTTGATAATTTGAAAGTGATTTTGCAAATTAATAAACAGAAGTGCGTGATAAACAACCTCGTCATTTGTTGTATTGTACACACACATATTTATGTGTATTTATTCCCTACCAATAGATTGGGTGACACAATGATCATTCAGAATGGCAGATGAGCGTATATGGAATAAAAATAACCTGGCAAAGAAGCTGTGGCTTTCAAATGGGCAAGATTTTCAGCAGCTGTTCATCCCAATCAGGGGGAGAAAAAATGTTTTGATCGAATCCTTAATGAAGTATCTTTATTGAACGTACCTTCCGCGTTTTGCATTCGCAAAAATGCTACGAAATGTATTGAAATGGTTATTTTGGAACTATTTACTGTTTCTATTCTGGAACATTGTCGCAGCTGGAAGTAAGAAAGTGCGAACGCTGGCTATCATATGCAACATACCGTCTATGAAACACCCGAAGTTTTTATTCTGGGAGTTTTCTGTCAAACTGCCTCTTTCCGAAATGCTGCTGAACTGTTGTGAAATATCTACCGTTTTCAGATGATAGTATTCCGTGGAGCTCTTTTTAAATCCTTGAACGTTTGCTTTTATAGTGAGTACAAACTACCTGTGTTAGCATCGATCGGTCCAAATACCAAATCATATCGAACTAGAGTGATTGACATAAACCAACAAACACCTAAATCGATCCATCATTTTTCGGACATTGCAGACTAATTAATGCTAGGCAAAATTTCATACATATCCGTTAGTCCAGAGTAGTTCCTTGAGGTTTGTTGGAATAATTATATGTTAGAGAATTGAGCAGATCTATTTTTCCGGTGCAGCTCCAACGTTTTACTCGAGTGTTCGGTTGCATATGTCAGGATCATGATTTGTTCTGCCTTTTAGGCTTCGGAAGTTGTTGTCGCGCTTCGACTGTTGATGTGTACATTATATTTGTCGTCTTTACTGTGTGCACATGCAAGACAGTGCGAACACGATATGGTGGCTACCATCGGCCGTTGTTTTGTGTGGGAATGCGTGTTGTTCTACATGAACCGTTGAAAGCTACCTGTCCAAACAATGAGAGATGCCTAATTATATCTCGTTACGCACGTTGAAGACAACACACCATTCAACCAGTAATGTGAGGTCGTGAAAAGTCCTACTAGGGATTACAACGTGAAACTCAGAAGTTGCGCGTTTTTGCTCTCTGGTTTTGTAATTTATAGTCATAGCTTACTGATTAGTTCGGGTTCATGTTCACTTGTATATCTCTTTTACAGAAGTGTGACACCTCTTCCGTTGTTCGCTGTCCCCTATTATCTCAATAGTGTGCACTTTGCCTAAGTTGTTTTCTGGAGTTAATAGGTGTTTGTAACTCAATGCTTATGTCGGAACTTCACCTTACCCTCAGTGGACTGAGAAACATTTGCAAACCGACTTATCCTGATAATGTGCAGTAATGCTGTGATGATTTTGATATGCATGTGAAAACATTTGAGTATAAGAAAAATGCATTCCTTTAGCGAGAAAATAAAATTGCTCCAAAATGTCCTTCTTTAAACTGCAGTGAACAATCCTATCGGAAACCGATAAACATACATGATTTGTAAATAACCTCCACGTTCACTTCTTTTCTTCAATAAACGTTACTTTCTTACGTATATCAGTGATAAATGCAAAGAGTAGAGCTTCTTTAACTAGGAATTGCAAACGCCTCTGTCAAATTGAGTTGAGAAGCTGAAAGAGTTTTGAAATGCAAAACTTTAGAACGTTTAGAAAACTAGATTTGAAGCCAAACAATTTCTGCGATTTAACACGGAAATATTAGTTGAAATACAAACAACTGGACCCAACAGTAAAGTCTTTTTAACGGAACAAGATAGTTGATGAGTAGAAACTTATTCAGAGAAGACTTGAATGGTATCCATTCACAAAATATTAGCTATTTTCAGGAATTAATTTTTCAAACGTTCAGAAATTTTGTTCTTCTGAAAAACTGTAAATTCAACGTTATTTTGAATTAACTGTCTTTGCTGACACTTTAAGTGGATCGCCCAGATGTCCTTCGGCTTTACCTCTTGTACTTCTTGAGTATCGAAGTACAATCAAAGAGGTCGCAATACTTCCTAATGTCCTGCTTTCTCCTGGGGAAAAACATACCAAATGAATAAATGCTATCCCTTAAAAAACCAATTGAGAAGAACGAAAAGTTTACATTTGGGAACCTACACGGAAATACCAGTAGCTGAGAATCATGCGGTAAATATTGTATGTAAATACTGTATGAACTTGATCCAGTGCCTCCCAGATGGAACCAGTACTGCGGTCATGTCAAGAAGAAACCATCATGCTCAAAAATTGACTGTTGAGTGGACTACTAGAATGCCCAGAATAATTTGCGAACAATCCCTGCATCTCGATGTGATAAACTAATAGATAATTTACACATATGGTACATCTTTAGGGCCTATTAGGCGAGGAATTTACTACTCAATCGACGGGATATTACTGTCATATGAGCATATGAACAATTCTCCTCAGACAAATGTAAATAAACATGAGATATCAAATGGCACTTGCTAGAATAATAGCACGTGGAACTGCTGCCTCAACTGAATCACTTGCGTTCTGAACCAAAGAAATTACTGTCGGGAAACAAATGAAGACCTTCTTCATCAATTCTTTAAATTTCCCAAAATGGTAACTACTCAAACGATGTTGGTAAAACTATACTCTGCTTTCTCTTGTTCATTTTGTTATGCCAGCATTAGACGCAAGTATAACAGTGGTTGCGTCGCTGAAGTACTATGGATGAGTTCACAGCTTTAAGTAACCGCTCTCTGATTGTTTACCACTTGATAATTCAATAATATTTCAATTTACATGTAACCGCGCTGTTGCAGAGCGCCAACTAGAGGATGGCGCCATACAGTTTTTCTGTCTTTACCCTGGGAACTCTCAATAATTACTGTAGCTTACACTGACCTGTTCTTCTAGGTCGGTGTATATTATCATAAATTTTATAACAAACTGCAAATTATGTTCATCCATTTATATATTCTTGGGGAGATCTCGCGAAAACTTCCATTGTGTCATGGAAGACAACGGCGACAATTAATTTTTTCGGTGATTCTTCAGCAAGTGAATACAATAATGTATGTTCTACAAAATTAAACCAACAACAAGAAAACTACCATTCGTCCGCATTATAAGGTACAGATTTTCAAACAAACACAGTCAACACACACAATGGTGTATACAGACGCTTAAAATCATAAGTTGATTATAAGTTGTCTGATTAGTAAAACCTAAGGTAAAAGAGGACAAACAGTTATTATTCTACATCACTGTTTCAGGAAACCAACTTCCCACACAATCATATTGTGGGTGTGGTAGTTACATGTATTCTAATAGTTATTGATTATTCACCTGATTGTAATGTGGCTCGATCGTGCGTGCCTAACTTGAATCTTACTTGTAATCCTTATTGCCGATATTCTATTGGTCAGTGCTATTGATTGTCAAAATCATGACGTTTCTATTGGTTCTTCTCACAATACTTTGAATAGCACATGTTCTGTATTTGCATTACAACAATGGTGTGTAGTTCTTCTTACTTTAAATAAGCGGTTATTCCACATTTTATAAACACCGGGCAATTACTAAAAATCGGATGCTAGTCATCGTCGATATATTCTGCTAGTTCACAAGATTCTATTTTATAGCTTAGTACAACCATCGTAAGACGTTGACATACAGAGAAGATGACAATTCAGCAATATTGTTAGGCGTTAATGACTTTGGATTGGCACTTGTTGCAGAATTGGTCAGTGTAGCAACAGGTAACCGATATGACCTTTAAATCGGCACAGAGCCGGAAATTGTATGATGATATCGATAATCAAAGGAGTTAAAGCACGTTCAAACCTTTGAAGTTAACACACGTATGAAATTGAAATACCACTTATAAAGCAAATCAAAATTGCATCAAAGGGCGAACAATAAACTGACAAAAATATGGTCAAACAAAAATCACGCGTAGCATGTTTGTATATGCAAATCGGATATTGTCAAATAAGACGTATATCGTTAGGAATATTAAGGTGATCGTTGGATATGACAGTTAAGATTAGCATATTTATACACATAACCCAATGATAACTTGGTTCCAAAAACATGGCAAAAGAATGCCAAGAGAAATAAGTTTCAAATTTAGTTCTGACTGATCTGTCGTTACAAATGTTGAAACTAACGATTTATATTACGGGTGTTGTTTTATCAGCGGCTTATTTTGGAACAACGGGTGAATGGATTAAAGTCGATATGTTATTTTTTGTGTATCCGATATATTTCGCTTACATGACTATGGTCCGGTTAGTAGTTTGTTAATCAGAGTATCAAAGCATAAACGGAACTCAATGGAAAATGTACAGCGTAGTATAACGATCTAGCAGATTTTATAAGCGGTACCATTGTATAAACATATTAGTGACAGGCAGTCTGGCAGGTCTGATGATTTTGCATTATTTTTTCGTTTGTGTCCATATATCTCAAGCAATAACATACAAGACCAGTGGTGTGGGCAATTGTCTAAATGCTGACTTGCACGAAAGCAGGCAAAATTATGTTTTCAACAAGAATACAAGGTAAAACAGATTGAAATTTTGATTCTTTTGATACCCCCTTTCTTAAATTTGAACTAGAAAGCATTCAGATCTAAAAACGCAAAATCCATTCAACGATTACCACCAGATGAGCGCGGCTGAATCATTAAGATATTCGTTTTTTGTAGGTCACTTCGAGAGGAAAAAGCGAGTTCCACATGAGGCTGACTCTTTAACTTGATAGAATAGACCCCTTCTTGGCTTTCATGACCAGTATCGTTCAGGTCTGTTTTAGTACCTGTGGAAAGATAGAACGTTGCATACAAAAAGTGATCACTCAAGGCGTATATTTAATGTTCCATCACTGCCCACTGCGGAAGCAAATGAGCAATATTCAACCCAGATATTCTAAGTGCACGGAACTTGTGAATGATTTGCAGTCCATAGGTGACTGTTCAGGATAAAGCAATAAATTCCAAACCAATGCATTTTTCTTGGTGGCTGGTTAAAACCGTTTACCTCAGCGTAAATACTGCAAATAACTGAGAGTTATGTCCAGTTTGGAAAACTTCCAACGTTTTTCCTAGGTGATTGGTAAATACAACTTAACGTATACTATTAAATTAAACAGCCATACGGTACAATATATCTTTCTTCCCAAAATAGGAAGTAATAGTTCCATACCGTAACGGGGAATGGTCACAAAAGCTACAATCAATGAGTAATGAAGGCACAGTTATGCAATCCACCGTGTTTGATGATCAACAATAGTTGATGTATATAAACACTTACTCCGGCGAACTTTCGGCTGGTTAGTGGCCTGCGTTTTGATAATCGTCTGGTAACACCAAAGCCACCGCTTGTTTACTTGTTAGTCCAGTAACATTTCAGCAATATCTCTCATGATTAGACCGGTTTTGGAAAACTCGGTGAAAAGGACCAAGTTATCATCTGCATAGTGTCTTTATTACGACAGATAAAATATCAGCTTTTTTCCACCACGATCATGAAAAGTTATCGATCGGGAACCAATAGAACACTTCGTCCTGCGATTCACATGCGTCCATCCCAACTTCACAGTAACGTGTAAGGCAGATGCTGAACATACTTAACACAAGAAGGACTAATGGATCAATGATACGCAATATTTATAAGAAGCTAGTGTGGTCTAGTCAGTGTATACATTTCATCCATTTTAACCCGGTGAAGTATTGGCAGGATATGGTGAGAGTATTGTTCAATAGAACTCACCGCATCCGCAAATCTGGCTGCGTCTAGCATAAACTAGAAATGCTTATGAAGACTCAGGGGAGTAATAGGTGTTCTAACAGCTTCATTCAGCGTGACACACCGAATCGAAACCCGAAAGCAGTAAAAGTGAGGAGGTCTCCAAAAAATTGATGTGCATATGCCTTACCTTCAAGCAGGATACGGCGACGTTAAGGACAACTCAACAAATTGTCTCTGTGATGAAACGGACTTACTGTCCTACGGGCTTGCGCTCACTTGGTCAGATAGGCGGTTTACTAGTGAAAACAACCAGAGGGATTCATATTATTAGCGTGTGAGGGACAAAGTGTCTGTTTTCAACCGACCTACGCTTAGGTATTCCTCCTGAAGTAGGACATTCGCATAGTTTACACAATTCCGGCAAACCACTCTCGACCGGTCAGACAACGGATACTAGCCACTGCGGAATCGATTACTATTCGATTACACAATCCGGTTCATTGTTCGCGAAAGAAGTTCGTACAAATTCTGCAGCTGCCATGGTCAAATTTCACATCATCGAAGTTAACCTAGACATCTGTGATGTAACTGTGAGCAGATCTCTTAGCCATTCATTACAACGATCAGGGACTCGGCGTTTGAGTGGTTAAAGTGGTTTGTTTGGATTTTTATATCTTATTATACGGATCCATGGCAGTTTTCGTAATACTGATTTGATTTTGTTGAGTATACACGATTGTGTATGCATATATACATATATATTGTATATATATTTACAGTTCATATATATAGTTATATCCAAAGACGAATTGTCGAGAACAACTGTTTCATTAAAATTGTAGTTAGTTAACTATCCGGGAAACTGTTGTGCTATTTCCTTAAAATGTTGTCCACATCGATCTCCGTTTTACAGATGACAATTTGGATGAGCATTACAAACGTGATTAGCATTACTTTGAAAGGCGCTTTTAATGTAGTAAATTTGGCTTTCATCTGACAAACGAATGAGTTGCCTCTACCTGGGTTAAAAATCAATCCTGTGCCCTCAACCACTAACTACATTTTTCTATTTCCCTGCAATTGCGAAAACACTTTCAGCGGTAGAACATAAAGTATATTTGAAATCAAGGGCAGGTAATTCATACGAAGGTGATTGAGAGAAACTAATTCATTTGCCAGTGGGTGACACTAAGTAAGTTCTGAACGTTGTTTCCCCCTGTTGCACTACCCGAATTGATGGCAGGTCACAGCGTCATCATTGCACCATCATTTGTTGTCTTGAAGAAAATTCACAATTAATAAACTCTCAAGTATGTCGAAGTCTTGTTGTTCAACCCCCAACAGCCGGTTCTGTGTTTTAAAAACAATGGTTTATCGTTTGTTCAGTCATGAGTATCATTCACGGTTTTTTTTTAACCATTCCACTGAAGTTTTGTTTCTTTTTGTTTTTATAATGATAACAAGTTTACGACTGGTGGGAGTATAAAAACTAGAGTCACATCGAAATCTGTCTTATGATTATTTTATACAAACAAAGTTTTCGCACGTTTTTGTCAATTTATTGAGTGGTTTACTGACTAGAAATACTGTCGATTTATGCACGTGATCTGGCGTCGTTAATAAATGATTATTCAATAGTTTTTGATAGCGTGTGCCGTAGAGTGCAAAAACAAGAGTACTATGTCACTTTTTCCGCATTAAGCTAGGTTAAGTATAGTTAGGTTTTTCCGGTCATAAACACACCACTTAAGATCTCATCTTTCAAGCCAACCAGTGCCGGGACTGTCAGACACGACTGATCGTAAGCATATTGAAACAATAAATATCCCGGCTAATCAGATGTTTTGATAAGTTTTCTCTCGCTTGCGGATGAGTTTATTAATACAACTAAGTTATTAAGTGTTTGTTTGCTTCTAGCATATCTGCATGCTTGAAATCAGAAAAACGAAATCCCTGGAAAATTTCAAAAACTAGAAAGTTTATTCGGATAAGCGAACAATTCGACATCTAACACTAACGCTTGTACAATCATGTTGTCAAAACACCCAGGTGCTTGCGACAACTTTAAAAACAAGCTTTACTCTACTTTCTCGCATCCCACACGTATATACTTATTCAGTGAGTTAACGAATTCAACCATTACATATGTGGAACATCAAACATTCACTAATCAGGTGTGATGTATCAGTATGTCGACCAAGGACTTGTATATGTAAATTTTGTTCCCAAAATAAGCTAGGTCATGCATTGATGTGTGACCTTGAAAAGTACAAAACACTGTCCAACGGCCTACTCGTTTATAATTACTTCCCCCTTAAGCGATTTACATGCCCCCTACTGTAGGACAGCGTTAACTGCACAACCATCTATTTCTCCTGCCCTGTTATCACTTATCATGTGTTGTTCAACGACAGTGAAGTAAAACAATAGGATTCGTCGTTCCATCACTTTAATCAACGGAATATCAATTTTTTTAAAGCTACGGCACATCAACATGTGTACGGTAATTTAATTGTATAACCTACGCATTTGAGTCCAAAAACAGTACACTCACGTTTAAAACTACCTTCTTATTATATGGCCGTACATTTGTTAACGCTGACAAGTATGATAGAGTATAACATATTTTCTTGAAAAGGAATTCAAGACAAAACTTCAGAACATGGAAGAAGACCAGACTTAGCATCGTTTGATTAATGGCCACATCGTTTACCTAACCATCCAGTCACACTAGTAGGGTTGTTGGATAACACACCTTAAGAACGTTTACACAGATTACATCTTTGTTAATATAAATGCCCGAACAATCGGGAGTTAATGTGTTATTGCCAGACTTACGGAGGTTTACACGATAGTATATGTTACAGTTCTGTAAAAAGAGAAAAGACAAAGTAATGGACTCGCCAGTGCATGATGATGAAGTGTGTGACTGGCGAGGCTAACCTGCTGGCAGGCAATAACAATATAACAAAACTTGTTCTGCTTTCATAAAGCAGTAGGTCAAAAACGCACTGTGATATGTTACTAGTGGTCTGGCCGATTTGTTAATTTAGAAGAGACCAAATTGTAAAAATAAGAGTTTTGGCCGAATTCGAACGATGTGAAAAGACAGAATGCGCAAATGCTCTTAACATTCTACCAACTGAAATAAGAAGTCTTGCCAGAAACTGGAAAATATCACAAGAAGTTTGTTATCTACCCGTCTGATTGCATTATATTGAATCCACCAAGTGACTCAGGGAATCGACTTCTAAAGCATGAATTTTCACTCAGTTGACGGTGGAATCCATGGGAGCCACCAGTCAGCATTGACAGTGTAATACTGTAGCTTGTAACCAGAAGAGCAGACAGAGATTGTATCCAAAGATGTATTAAGCAACACGCAGCGGTAGTTTGAATGCTACTGTCTTCTTTGGATGTCTGACTGTCCGTTGATTCAGGATCCTCGTGCACGACGTTGACGTAGCGGACACTTCAAGTTCAATCCGTCCGCGTTATCTAGTTTCGATCGCTCGTTACACAATTCCCCCCTTCGCTGAGCATCGTCCCCGGTGTCTCACCGATACCTAACACGCTCGCAACTTCGACTCCCATCCCGACCTCGGGAGCGTCCGGTGGTGGTTTACGGACTGCAGTTTGTGTATATGGCTTTAGTCGGTTGAAGTGAACTACGATTGGCTGCCTGTCAGTTCACTAATCTGACAAGTTACCTCTGAAAGTATTCGTTCAACAATATACAGCCCTTTCCATTGTTTATGCATCTTCAGCGGGACTCCCGAGCTCGGAACCGTGTTGTGCAGCCACACTCTTTCGCCAACCATCAGGGGAGCTTCGAACACCTCCTTACCATAGTAGTCCTTCTGATGTCTGTGAGGTGTCTCCAGGTGTGTTCACGCAATCTGGCGTGCTCGTCGAACTGTATCACGAAGGTTGCTTATATATTGTGCAACTGGTAGTTGAAGTTGCTGCGTAACCGGCAATCGAGCATCTGGGGGTAATCTCTGTTCTCGCCCTGTCCACAGGAAATGTGAAGTTTGACTAGTCAATGAGTGAATAGCACTGCGGTAGGCTAACATACACTTCGGTATAGATAAGTCCCATTCGGTAAAATTCTTCTCTGTGAAAGCCTTGAGGATACTTTTGAGAGACCGGTTCGTCGTTTCTACATGTCCATTACCCTGCGGGTGCTAAGCTGTGGTTCGCGTTTTATCTATACCTAGTAGCCTACACACTTCGCAAATAAAAAGCTTTCGAAGCAAGAGCCTCGATCTGAATGTAGTTGACCAGAGATTCCCTAAAGCCACACCCAGTGGTCTACAGTGGCTGTTGCCACCGTCGATGTATCCACTTGTACTAGCGGGACTGCTTCGCACTATTTGGTGAAGTAATCTACCAGGACCAAGATGCATCGATTGTTACGAAGTGTTTCATGCAACAGCCCCAACATATCTACGCCAACCAACTCGTAACGGTGCTCAACGTCTTATTTGAGGATTTTTGAAGGCATCGCATTTTTCACACGATTGGCATAACAATCTGACATCTCTCCACTGATATGGCCACCAAAATCGTTGTCGAGCAGCCGACTCCAGTTTAGTTATTCCCGCATGACCGAGCTGGCGATGAAGGTTTGTTAGGATGTCATGTACCATGGACTGGGGGACCACAATCCTTCTCATGTAAGCGGGTCCGTATTGGATAAATAATACTCCCTACGCCATCCTGAGTTGTTCCCATAGCGCCCAAAGACAGCGGGATTCATAACTTTTTCCTTCCATTTCCTTGCTTGTTGTTCTCCCTTCGTTTTTCCGGCACCTTTTGTAAATTAGCGCAGTCTCGGAATCTGCCGTTTGAGCCTGCTGCCAGTGGCCGTATCCCGCGCACTGTAGGTCGATCAGCGCTAAACGTTGTGTAGTACAGGACGGACAGTCGCCATGGTTGCGCGCGGAGGCCTTGATAGTGAATCCGCGTTAGTGTCGTCTGCCGGGTCTATGTTCACACAGGAAATCGTATTCCTGTAGGACCTCCTGTCATCTGGCCAACTATCCCTCCAGGTCTTTGAAGTTGTGCAACCAGCGGAAAGATTGACTGTCCGTGCGCACGATAAACCTTTTTCCCAGCAGATAGTGCCGAAATTGTCGAACGAAGAACACTACGGCAAGCATTTCTTTCCTCGTTGTATCATAATTCCTCTCGCATTTACTCAAACACCGACTACCGTTAGCTATCCCTCGTTCCCTACCGTCTTGTCCTCGTGGCAAGAGAACTGCTCCAATTGCACAGTCGCTTGCGTCGGTATCAAAGACGAACTCCCCGGTCTTTGGCGATAGATCGGGAAATGCTAGCACTGGCGCGGCTTACTGCTTTAAAAGCATGATCGCACTTTTCTATCCACGCGAACTCCTGATGGTTTTGTAACAATCCGGTCAGGGAAGTGGAAATGCCAGTGAAACCGGTAATGGAACGGCGGTAATAGGAAGCCAGCCCTAGAAATTTCCTCAGCTCGTTTGCATCCTTCGGTGTGAGCCAAGATCGAATCTGCTCCATCTTTCTTGGGTCTGTACGGATACCCGATCCAGAGATAACGTGCCCCAGAAATGTTACCTCTTTGAGCAGGAAGTGGCATTTTGAGGGCTTTAGTTTCAAGCCGGTTTCCGTCAAGCGGTCTAGCACAGACTTCAAGTTGCGTATATGCTCTTGCTCGGTCCTCCAGTGGACTATGACATCATCCAGGTATACCAGACGTGCCCTGGGAATCAAATCATGCAGTGTTTTCTGCATTAAGTGTTGGAAGGCCGCGGGTGCGATCGATAATCCGAAAGACATAACTTCACGCTCGTACAATCCCGACGGCACGGTAAAAGCCGTCTTGGCTTGGTCATTTTCTTTGACTTCCACTTGTCAATATCCTGATTCTAAGTCCAACGTGCTAAAGTACGTGGTTTCGCCGAGAGTGTCAAAGAGGTCGTCTATTCTGAGCGATGAAAATGCGTCTTTCTTTGTTATTTGGTTGTTTTCTGTAATCGACGCATAATCTTAGGTCGCCGCCTCTCTTCTTTACCAGGACTATTGGGGCAGCCCAAGGGAAGTTTGAAGGTCGGATCACATTCTTCTGCAGCATGTCATCGGTCATCTTACATACCTCATCCTGAAGGTGTGCGGGTATCCTTCTTGAGGGTATCTTGATTGGTGGTGCATCCGCCGTATTAATTCGATGCCTTAGAATGCCTGTGCGACCTAACCTTGCTCCCTCCCATGCAAACACGTGTGGTCTACTGTTACTTATTGATTTCAGACAGTGGGCACTTCGCGGATTGTCAGAAGCCCCATTCGACTGAATCATCTCGCTAATTTGGCGATTCACTTTGGAGGGGGCTGTGATAACATAAAGGAATAAGTCGGTTTCTGGCGGAATTTTGGACAGAGGTGTCAAATGAGTGGTACCGGCCAGGCTCCTCATCTGGAGGTTGAGTAGATCGAGTGTGCACCCGAAACGGTCTAGCAAATCCATCCCGACTATAACACAGAATGGAAGGTTGGGGCTCAGTACAAACCTGTTCTCTGTATGACATTCGGCTATTAAAACCGGTGCAATGATTCTGCCCTCCGTCGGCATTTGGTCGCCGCTGGCTGTTAGAATGCGTTGGCAACACGGTTTCCGTTTGTATCCCGAGATTCTGCGTATAGTGTGCGTGCCCATTATGCTTAGTGACGCTCCGGTTTCTACTAAACCTACACATATTATTATCTGTGCCGTAGGCTCTGCTAGTCGTTGAGAGCAGTTGGTAAGGGAAGAAACGTAAACAAGACCATAATGCTTACCCGTTCTCATGTGGTTTACTGGGGCCTCGTCGATGGTTTCGAAGGCGTGACGATTTACCCGAAATTCTTGATCGCTCGGTCGACGTGATCTGTTCGACCGGAGTGGCCGTTCTCAGCCTCCATCCCGCGAATAGTTAGTTCCACGAAACCAGTCTGAGTTCCTCCTGTACATTGGGGGACTATTCCTTCGGTTGGTCGCTCGTACCGCGACGCAATGTTGTGCCGGTCGACTGACGGCTGCCTCGACCCTTTCGAGATTCTCGGCCAACCGCACAACAGCCTCAAGGTAGCCGGGCGGGTGAAGCAGGAACTCCCTTTTATAATCGTTGGCAGGATTCCCTCTACTAGCCGTTTAAGAATTCGCTTCTAGAGATCCTCTTGGGACTCTTTCTCATAACCTCACTCGGTCAGGTGCTGCAATTCACCAACAAACGACCGAACGGTTTCCCCCTCGAGTTGTTCACATGCGTGGAACTGCCGTCGATAGACTGTTGGGTGCAAGGGGGCATTTAATAAACGTCGAAGTTCTGTTAACGTCCCGTCTGATACAGGAGTATCCAGGATTTTAGCCTCGACGACAATATCGAAGGTCTCTCTGTTCAGCGGATTCAGAATCAGGTTGTTATGGGACTCTGATGGGAAGTTCCGAAGATGGGCCCGTACTTGACCTTCCCAACGGAAATAATGCCCCCCCATAGTGAATTTGTTGGGATATGGAATCGATACTCACAGCGTCGCTGTTGTGGGTTTCGTCGATAACCTGTCTAGAATACCCGCCAGTGTCTGCATGAGATGGCTGAAATCTCCGGAATTGGAAGGAGCTCCAGGGCCCTGGTCTTCTTCAGGTTTCTTCGCAGTTCTTGACATTTCGAATCCTGACAGGGTCGCCAAATTGTAGCATGCAACCAGGAGAGCAGACAGAGATTGTATCCAAAGATGTATTAAGCAACACGCAGCGGTAGTTTAAATGCTACTGTCCTATTTGATTGTCTGACAGTCCGTTGATTCAGGATCCTCGCGCAAAACGTTGACGTAGTGGTCACTTCAAATTCAATCGTGCGCTGTCATAAATTTGATCCGTAAGTGTAACGGACAATCAGAGAAGAAATAGCCAGCTTGCATGTTACATTTTGGCGACGCTGCCAGAATAGAAAAAGAAATGCCAGGATGAAAGGGGTGTCATTGTAAAAAGAAGAGTGTCGTGAAAAAAGAGGTATCTGAAAAAAAGAGTATAAGGATCGTGAAAGACATCTGCCAAGATAAAAATAAGTGTGAAAAAGAGGTTACGTGTAAATTGGCGGAGGACTCGCATGCATTATATTGTGGTGAATTTTCAGGCCGGAGGGGCGAGTATTCAAACATTCGGCGGAATGCCTCAAAGTAGGTCGAGGCACGTCCACAAATCCTCAACGATTGGATGGCGGATAACAGGGACAATCGGATGAGTCCTCGCCCGATCGGATCGGACCAACGGGCGAGACATGGCACGCAAAATAGGATGGACGACCAAATCGAGGGCTCGATTATTCCAACACTCGGGGGAGTATCTCGACATCACCGAGGAATACGATCAAAGCCCATTGTGGATAGATGGAGAACAACACGAGCGACCGGACGAGCCATCGCTCAACGGAATCGGACCAACGGTCGAAGATTGGCAGGCGGAAAACCCCCAGATAGAAGGCGCCGATCACCCATATAAACCAAGCAGAAGTGCACACGACGCGTGAGCGGAGTCCTCGGGGTGTTGTGGACTAGAATTCTGATTCATAAACGCGAACGCACCCGTAGCATGTGAATTATCGTGTTGGACAATAAAAATTGCGCTCTATTGTACGCCTTTTCGCTACAATATTTTCCCTAGCAACATGAGCACTAGCCGGCTTTTGGAGGGTTTGGAGCACCGGGAACGGTGCTCAACGAAAAGGGTAGTTGTGTAATGTGCGACAGAAACCAGCAGGCGCGCACCAGTTGGATTTCAATTGGTGACGGTACGTGCTGCCGGGTTGTCGTCGCCGTTTTAGTTATCGTTTGTTTAAGTCGTGTGCATGGCTTACTGGGCCTTTGACTCATGACTGTTTCTTGTTGTTTCCTCTTACAAGGCTGTTGTTGGAACCCCTACTTCGGAAGATCGCTGTCCCCCGGTATCTCTACATTGCCCTAAATTTGGTCGGTAAGTAAAACGAACAATCAGGGAAGAAACAGCCGGCTTGCATGTCACAATACTGTTAAATAGTTTGGTAGTTGAGGTGAAAAAATTGGAGCTTCGAGTGAAAGTGCCGCACTTGAATATCTCGGCACTTTTTCAACTACTTTTGGTTGACGTGGTTGCGTCGATGTTCTCTTCCGAAGTCGCTACGCCTCACACGTCGGTATATCCTCATATTCTCCAAACAAGTAGTGGAGCGCTTGTCACCGCCGCACTTCATTTTACCACATATACTCTTATCCTGTAGTCATCGTTCACCTTTTAGTGAGAAACATACTTAGAAGGGGTCCTGTCAAGTTGTACAGTGCAAGTTTTCCACACGTGTTACAAATTCTGACAAATTTACGTGTACATTACATACCATGGTTATTCTGTTGCTTTCTGCACATTGATTACGGGTTTGAAAATACTGTTTGCAAACGCATGGTGTTCGTTTTTCTTATGTTGTACCGTCATGGTTTTCAGAAATGTTTGTTTGTTCACTAGTTTTTAAAATAACAAGTTTTGTTTTTTCTCAAAGACACTAGTGTACTTATTCGCTGCGTGATTGCATACGAGTTGCGGTAACCATATCACATGAGATAATGCGTCGCTTGCTTTGACTTGTTTAGGGAGTATTGTGTGCACCATAATGCAATACAACACTGTCTCCACATTCGTATACGACAGTTTACCGTCTACACATTTTCCCAAACATATATTTCAAAAGACAAGTCGCCCACAGGAAGCAGGTTCAAAGCAATTCTTAAATAGAAGAAACAAATAGAACATACTAAACTAGTGCGTCATTAAGCCAAAAACAATAAAATTGCCTGACAGACACGATAAATCGATCGAGGTGCATTTCAATAAACACGAGCAAGATATAACTACAGGGCCGCATAATTTCTTAAATTTCTCATAGCACTTTTCAACGACTGTAAGTGAGAGAAAGATTGATTATAGTCGATACTGCAACGTTATTCTTCACACGTTTAGTGACGCATGAGCCATTCGACTCACAAAACTAATATCACGTTAGATCAGCTTCGCTTAACTATTATCAACAAAATCTATAAGAAAAATCCTACCACCAATTTCAATTGTGCACGTTTGCAAGGAATTTAACGGCAAACGACGCCAAACGGGTTTCACGGTTCCAATAGTGCAATCAATCGTGAAGTGTTAATTATAGGCAGCAAATGGATGTAAAGTCTACGAGTCATCTTCTCTGGCAGGTGCATACTTGTGGACTAAGTTCGCACGAAACATCCAATCGACTCACAACATGAGGGATGAAGGGAAGAAGCTGGCTGATATTTACGCAGTTCACTCTTCGATCCGCAAATGGGCGCACAAAACGGACATGTTGTCACCATATAATAATGACGTTATGCCATTACAAAAAGAAGAACCCTATCACACCACGTTCAAGCCGCTTATGGCGAAGGTCTTGGTGGCTGTCACTCATTCTACCCATCTACCTATATTGGACTAATTTATTTACTGGTCTGTTTAATCTTCACGTTTTAAGAAAAACAGTCTCAGTGAAAAAGCTGTTAAAAAACGTCTGTACTTTGGTTGGTACAATTATATGAAACTAAGCGACGAAATAGAACTTTATTGATTAACAAAATCATGAAGGGACAATGTGACTGGATAAATTATTAAGACTTAGTTGCTGTGGTTAGCAAAACCAACGAAGTCAGTTCTCGGTAGTTAACTTTATTCGTTTTTTTTTCAGTAGATATGGAGCGAATTGTTTCACAGATTGAGTGACTGTGGTTGGTCAGAGATGCTCTGTAGTTCGAACCAGTTGTTTCCAAACATAGAAATTAGGGTGATGAAGCCGGAGGATGACCGCCTCGGCTACTGACGAGATGCAACTCTTCGTGTGAAGGTGACAAGCACCCGGTAGATGATTCAAAACGGTTCATGCCTGTCTGTATGTCAACCATAAGTAATCAAACTAGCTAAGATTTATAAACTAATGTGCTTTGGTTTCACAGAGGAAAAACAAACGGTAAAGCTGTCGAAGACTCTTCAAATAAGTGCCTAGTGGTACAATCTGTGTATGCTGAATCATCAGGACAATTAATTAAATAGATCAAGAAAGATAACGCTATCAAACTCGTTATCTGTGAGGGTTACTGGACCCGATGGAAAGTGCCAGATACGCGCCGATTCAATTTGAATTATGTAACAGAGCATACTGCTGTGTTGTTAGTGCCATTTTGGTTTTCGTTTGTGTAAGTCTTGTGCATAGCCTACCGGGCATCTGGCTCAATTCTGTTCTGATTGTCTTCTTTTACAGGATCACCGCTGGACATCCTGCATTAGAAAACCATTGTCTCCTGTTGCTTCCACTTTGGCCAAAGTTGGTCCAGGAGCGTAACGGGTAATCGTGTAAAAACGGTCAGCTTATGTCTTACAGCGCTAACCGTGTTAAGTGAAATGGAGCAAAAGAACCTGCGGTATAACTGACCATGTCAATGGCATTAGTAATTTGACAAGATATCAAATCCGCCACTGCGTCTCTCTTCATTAGCAAGATTGAGCGGACACTCTTCTTGTCAACAGTGTCCACTAATAGTTGCAGTTTTCAATCTTTTTTGCCTCTGTTGAGAAACTTGTCCAGATAGGCATACTTACTGAAAATCTCTCTTGAACTTTTTTGTTTTCTAGTCAGTGCTGTCATCTGTACAAATCCTGTCTGTTCCCTTCCTCAGCCAGCATAAACAATCACGTTATAGACTGATCGACACATAGGTATGGAAATGTGGTATGATTCAGTCCTTCTCACTGTTGAACAAATTACCACAGGGCATATAATTTCCCCACATTTTTCATATTTGATAAATAATGCCAGAAGTCAACTTGATTCTAAAGTCAACCGTGTAACTTGATCGATGGTTCGCTTAAAATAAGACGTTATAAATTTTTTCTTGCTTTCTCAAATTTCATTTTTTTTACATTAAATAGATATAAATATAAATAGATATACGTAGATATCGATATCACAAGAATTTTTTTGAAAATGTGATTAAAATTGTTAATAGGATCCGCAAAAAGACATCAAGGTACGGCGTCAAATTTACTTAAAATATTCTCCACGGAAGCATATATTTTAAAAATACACTGAATGTACGCAGATTTGAACGGTTATAAAACGCATCAGAACTTGTTGATAACCCTCAATTTGCGCCTTCTTTAGCAAATTCAATATAGTATATGGCACATTTTATCCGTCAACTGCATCGTTTGCGGGGTAGTGATGCATGTTTAATTTACTAATTGACAGGAAACTAAAAGCGTTTTGTCTCAATCTAAGTGAACGAGTAAGACATCGGTGTTCTAAATTCGTACTGGACAAAGGGTCATTTAAGGTTTCGGTCGAGATGAAACTATTAAAATGGAGCAGCTGTTGTAGTCATTCAATAACAGAAAATTACTAGCGCTGCTTAAGTGCACAATACAAAACTGTGACATCGTAAACCTCGTTTGCAATTTTTCGACAAGAAATTTTAAGTTCAACTTAGGGTGATCACATTGTTGTGAATGAAACCCGCACCTACGAAATCCGTTTGCGTGTTTTTCATCTGTCCAAACCATGAGGCTGCATTCAAAAACGTTCGGAGACACATTCTGTAGCCACCAAGATCTTTAGTTATTTCCTCATAAAAAATGACCTTTCAACCCAAGTTAGGAACAGTCTCCAGCTTATCGAATGAATATGTATGAAATAACGTTGTCCATAGTGTACAATAAAACTAACGCTGAACTGACCAGCCAAACAGTAAATCGTCATGACAACTGGCAATAAAACAGAATACGGGTTTATTATCGAGGTGTACTTTGCAAGATAACTATTTTGCAAAAAATGAGCGTTAAATATAGTTACAAAAAATATGCGGCTGCCTAATTGGAAAAAAATAACAGAAGCAAACCTTGCTTAGCCAATACAATCCAGTCCGTGCGTTTATGATTGAGAGTATTAAAAAAAATCGTAAGATAATGCACCAGAAGTTTAATCTGTTTTAAGAGTGCTAAGCTTTTCAGGACAGCTGTAATATACATTTATTTCGCAGGCCTTCTTGTGAAATATGCATTTCACGAGTTCCACTTTTGAATAAGCACAGTCAACATATTGCATCTGATGACTGAAAAAGTTTTACTCATGTTAATAAACATTCGCATGGAATTGCACTTTATTCTCAAAATCTAACACTCCAGTCAATCAAAATGTTCTATATTCGAACATTTACTAGATCTGTTGATAAATATCCTCACAGTTGTCCATAGGTGACAATGTTCACCAAAACTTTTTCTCGATAGTGTAGTTGCACGATGTGAATCAGGCTGTACTAAATTGACGGCACTTTGTTCTACAACATAACAACCAACAGTGTGTTCTTCTATAAGCAACGAACATTTCACTTTTCAACTTTGCCAGATGGCTACGTTTTTGCTTATACCGGCTAACTGTCACGTGTTACTGGAACACAAATTCAACTCACCTGGAAATTAGCCGTCGTTTAACGTGCAAATCATGCAATCGAAGAGACGTAAGTTGATGTGAGAGAAAACAAAAAATAATTGTATATTGTAAGTAAAAATGTGGAAATGAACTGAAAATTAAAACAAAACCTTTAGAACAGGAAAACTGATAGATGCAAGCATTTTGTATTGAGTCTCCAGTAACAACATCATAACAAAATGAAGCGGTTTTTATATCAAAGAGTTAGGGGTGAGTGGGATGGATAGTCGATGGATGGGTTAGGAATGGTAACTAGGCCCACGGTGGAGTCAAACTCGAGAACAACTGTTTTCGAAAATACAAACAGCAATAATCTTGGATTAAAATGAAGTAGTAAGATTGTGAATGCATAAACCGGGTCGATGGCGTGATTAGTGGTCAGGATATGTGTGGCGACTGCGGACATTGGTTGCTTGCGTGTTTTGCCAACAGCGCTGTTCTTCAGTAATACTGAGTTCTGCATCCATTTAGGCAAACATACCTTCACTTTGGAGTTTAAGCACCCCCCGGTTCTGCCTGTGTAATTCTCTTTATAGTTACATGTAAATTGGTAGATACATTGTGAGGTGGCACCGACAGGTTGACCACCCTTGATTAGAGGCCTAGGAATCTTCTGAGTCCGAGGTGATAAACACGGCTTGGCTGCGTTGAATATCCGTTCAATCGAATTCATTAGTCTTTGCGTTGTTTGATGCATACTGTAATCGCCTTCAAATGGCAATCCTCCATAAACCTTTTTCCTTCTCGTAGTGACCACCTATTCAAATGACGGCTTCAGCCTGCCTTGCCTTTTTGGATAACCATTCGATTGTAGTACGGACATAGACAACTATTGTTCCTCCACAAGACTGTACAAGAGTGCCATAACTTTGACCTGCAAGACGTATAAAATTAGGTTTCCGCAAACGAAATGTGAAAACATTTTGGAATATGCCAGTGTTGAGGGATACAGCAGTTAGGCAAATTGAAAAGGAAAACCTAAGCATTTCTCCTAAAAATTACGAACCAAACAGAACATTTGTCAATGCACAGACTTAAGAATGCAGAACAATAACATTATACTGCATGATCGTTGACCAAAAATGTTGCATCACTTTCCAAATACATACGACGAGCTGTTAGATTACTACAGTCAGTTCCTAATTCTGATACAGAATTTGTGTTTAACCCATACTTCCTCAAACGCAGTTATAACACGAACGACAACTGTTCTTCAATCTATGCTTATATATGTTGGTATCAAAAACCTTGAGAGGTCTTAAACGTTCATTGGTCATTCTGCTCTGAACAATTTATTTGCAGCAGTCTGATGGTGTGACAATACCTTGTGCCGCTTGACTGTTTATACCGGCTTTGTACATGATCAGATAATGGTGTCTGTTTCATTTCGATTATTTGCGTACTACGGTACTCGAACTTACACTTGTATGTTTGCTAATTTTTTTGAGCAGCCAGCTTGTTTTTTAAGTGTAAAATAATTCTCGCCACAAAGGTTGTCGCCGACTGAGAAGCTTTGCTGCGGGTGAAAATTTTCTTGCTCACATCTGGTGAGATGGAAACAGTAATATAGTAATGTAAGCTAGTTGAGCTGAGTGTCAGAAAACTGAAGTGACTTGACATCTGTACCGTTTCAGAACCGTCGATTTTTACTCGGTTCTCCTTAATTGGCTGACTGTAGTTATTACTAAACTGACATTGTTAATAGTGACTATCAACACAAAAACTTACCGAGTCAGTCACTCAGCACGTGTACAGTCCAAAAGGGTTTGTTTCCCTAGGATATCGTCCGCACTAAAACAAGTTTATAGTGTACCAATATAAAGCAGTTGTACTGCGTGTTTTTTTATAGACAACAAGTTGGTTGTTTTAATAGAAGCGACGTTTAAACCTGCTAAATACTCACCAAAATATTTTTTGGTACTACAAAAATATTACTTATTATGTAAAATGTCCTGTATTTTGTCATATCAACTACTTCCATTTACGTTTAATCTAGTAAAGCAATTCAAATAAGGAAGGTCTTATATTCGTGTTTTTAGGGAAAAATATTCTCTAAAAATAGTTGTAGTCTTACAATGTAAAATCCTTCTAACCGTTTATGCGCATGGTCATACTACATACAAATAGCACTCGGATTGAAAAATAGGATAAGCTGTATAATTGTTGAATTTCTTTTAGAGACCGTTAACCCCAGAAGCTTCTGAATATCAGCTGGCGTTTGGTCAAAAATTAGATGTAATTGGCGGAAAATATAGTATAACTAACGTTCTCTCCATTGAAATGGTAACCGATATTTTGTTATTGATTTCCAATCAGATGCATAGCAGACAATAGTGCATAGTGTCTGAATCGAAAGCGGATTGTCTATCTATTTCAGAAGAGATGCGTTAAACCTTGTCACATATCATTTTTTGGTTACAAGAATAATGCAGTAGATGTTGACCAGCTCTGCGGGATTAGCTATTTTTTGTGTGCAACAAACTGAGTATCAAAGTTTACTTAATCATTTGGAAAGAAGTTTGTATACCAATTTAATCAAATATTGTATTGGTTTAAGAAAAAACATTTGATATATATCTCAAATGGAGACTGTGCACGTAAAATAGTTAACTTTCTGCGTTTTACTAGATTCAGACCTTAGTTTCTTTGAAAAATCCTTCTGTTAAATATGTTATCAGCTTCTTTCCTAATGTTGTGCTTCTGTTAAACATGTTATCACACTTTCACACAAATCAAATATGTAATCTATGCCAATCAAACAATCACACTTGAGCTATTTCTCGTTTCGACCAGCTGAGCAACCTCTTCATTTACTTGGTGGAACCGTTATTGGGGTTCGTAATTTATGGATGTTTAGACACATAACACTTCTATGTGCTTAAGCTGATTTTTAGAGGAGTATGCTGTGATAATAAGCAATGAGGTTAAGTCAACAGTTCAAACGATTTCAACGTTTTGTGATGAACTACTTCCGTAGGCAGAGCACTTCATGTGTTGTTTATTTGGTTTTAACAGGCTATGATTAATTTGGAAGTGATTGACCAAGTTATAATGTTGCACTAAACAGCATGAACGGGATGATTAAATTTAATTTTATATAACAAAGAAAAGTCACCCGCTACACGACGCTTCCAGAAGTAGATATCTAAAGGCTGATAAAAACTGCTTATTAAATTAATCCAGCCTACTGTTGAGTTGTACCAAGAGAGGAACTCGAGTATATTTTCTGTTTTTGAACGGGACTGAATGAGAAATTTATGGGAATGGCATGTCATGTTAAATTTGTATAAGTCAAAATCTATCACTTGCCATTAAAATGAATATCGTCTAAGTTAATGATTTCTGTGATTTTAACTTTCAAAAGTTTTAGTCGTGGGCCCGTTCCCTCGAGTTAACAGGAATGTTATAGTATCTCCTTTTGAGGAGATCGGGCAACTAACAAATGAATGTTGCTGAGAGTTCACGTATAGTAACTCAGTCAGGTCTAACTTAGGATCAGTGGTATAGTGCTCGATATGGTTGCCACATGGAAGGTTGGTTGGAATTCTGGTTCCGGTCGTGCAAAGAATATGCATTACTGACGAGCTCTAATGAAAGCAAAACTCGGATCTAGTGCTGGTTTTCGGAAGGGGTCAACCGGGAAACCTACGGGAATGCAAAGGCTGCGATCAGTTGTGGATGGTGTTCAATATATATGAAAATCAAAATCACTACTGTTCATCAGTAACCAAAATGGCACACAAAATGTCAATGATTTCTGTGATTTTAACTTGCAGAGAATTTGAGGAATTGCAGTCGAGCGGTCATCGATTGGAGTTAACAGGACAGTTACAGTGTCTCCTCTTGAGGCGATTGGACAACCTGATCATTGCCCACAAGCGAAAGTGGTCGAGTGTTCATATGTGACGATTCCGACAGGCATAATGTAACGTCAATGACGCAGTGGTTAACACGGTTGCCTCATGAAAGCGCGATCGGAGTTCTAGTTTCGGTCGTGACAAGGATAGGAACTATAGACGACCTCTAACAATTACCAACCCCAAGATTGTCGAACTGAAAAGTCTACGTGACTACAACGGCTGTAGACAATTGTCAGTGATGATAAGACTTCCATACCGACAATTAAAGTGTGTACGATAAAACCACGATAAGTCTGTCACATTAACTACACGGAATCATAATAACTCAATCATTTACTTTTTTGCTCGAGTTACGCAAGTAGTATGTCTCAGTGACTTCCACGGAAGTGACAGTTAACTGCCTCGCCCTGAACGAATCTCATCTGCGCCACACGCGTGGAAATGCAACAGAAGTTTTGTGTCTAAGCATAAAAACAGTCCAGACACTTAAATGCAAAGACGATGACGTCGTAGTCCGTGAGATACTGAGTTTAACCTTTGCACCGTATCTCCTCGTGGACTACAACGGATCCACCGATTGAAGTTGGCCTTCAAAGTTCAGTCTTCAAAGTCCCCTGAAAGGTGGACAGAAGGTTTCGCCAACAGCTTAGCCAGACGGCTTTCACGGAATTGGTGGACAGTTGATTTAACCTGGTGGTTTCTCATCAGAAGAATGCGCACTAGGACCTGGAACGCATTAGTGTGAAAAGTTGTCAGAACGGCAGTCAAGACACATATTCATCAGGTTAAGGGCTCATAAACTACGGAGCTGCAAAATGATAAGCCATCTGTTTTTCTCAGTTTTTTTGGAATTATGCATAAGAGGCATCAATCGGTGTTATACACAAATGAAAACCATAAAACGAGCATTTCTTCTCAAACTTCCCAACATGCAGTTGTTTCCGATTAGATATCTTTCACCATACCCGCGTTTTGCACGATATTTTTGCGAACGTGCACCAAGTACTCGTTGGTAGAACGAGAACAGTTCTGACAGTCATCCAGGTACCGACAATATTTAAAGATCACTTGCCGTAAGGCATAGGTAAGCAGCCCTACAATCCTACAGTTTCCATTACTTCTGCTCTGCATGTTTAAAAATTAGTGGTTACTTTGGGTTGTTTGTGTCGAGCAAAAGTGACGATCGATTTAACTGTGTTCCACGCAGCCTTTTTGTGTTCGACAAAAACGCAGTCTTGTCGGTTGTTTCTGTGGTCGTTTGAGTGAATTAGCACACATATATACATATGTATATTTCAAGTTGAACATCACCCACAATTGATCGCAGCTGTCGCATTCCCATAGACTTTCCAGTCGGCCCCTTTCGAAAAGAAGCACTAGATCATTACTCACAAGCGAAAGTGGTTGAGCGTTCACATATGACAATTCGGTCGTGCCTAACGTGAGGTCAATGGCGCAGTGGTAAACACGGTTGCCTCATGAACTGAATGTCCGTGGTTCAAGTCCCGGCAGTGGCGATGATATGCACTACTGACGAGCTATAATGAGAGCGAAACTCGAGTCTAGTGCTTCTACTGTTCGAAAGGGGCCGACTGGAAAGTCTATGGGGATGCGACAGCTGCGATCAATTGTGGGTGATGTTCAACTTGAAATTAACCAAATCCCCGACTACTCATCAGTAACACATGTATATCACATACGTCTCAGAAATCTGAGATGACTGTACACACTTTGTTTACGCGCTCAAACTGGGCATGTAATATTCAATCGAATGTTCGTAGACCGTTTAATGATGGCTGTAAAATACTGCAACATAAGAAATAAAGTTTAATAGATCCGCAAACATGACGTCGAATTTAGCAG
This sequence comes from Paragonimus skrjabini miyazakii, assembly GCA_014338405.1. Taxonomy (NCBI): domain Eukaryota; kingdom Metazoa; phylum Platyhelminthes; class Trematoda; order Plagiorchiida; family Troglotrematidae; genus Paragonimus; species Paragonimus skrjabini miyazakii. The sequence goes on along the minus strand of JTDE01000049.1, from coordinate 180,788 downwards.
TATGACAGAACCTACTTACTTAAGAAGAACAAAGTTAAGCTCTTAGAACCATACAGAAAATTTATTAAGATATTTCTTGCTTAACGTAGCTCTTTTCGTACATTTTTGAAGGGAGTTCTTCATGTAGCATTGTGTATTACAATATATATTTATAGGCGTTTGCACTTATCTGTCAACCGACATTTCACCACAATCATTTTAATCCGCGTTTCTACCTGTAAAGCAACAGCAGCAGCCGGAATCTTATGCGAATCTGTAATATTCACATTCTCGAATGATGTATTTGTTCACTAGACTATGGTAGCTTCTCTTTATGTGCCAGATTTTTGAAAAGAACTTTTTGTCAGGGTGGTCGTAATCAATTTCATGATACGTTCTGCTCTATCACTACAACTGAAGTAGGAATTCTCTCTAATTTCGTTTCACCTGACTTGTCCGAATAGATGACAAACTGGTCATGGCGAACTATAAGTAATTAGTGACGTGGCCACGTCACCAAAAATACTAAAACTTTGGCGTTTGTGATAGTTGTGTACAAATTGGACATGTGATGAACGATGTCTTTTCAACCAGTAGGATAGTTCCGGGTCACCGGATTGAACTTGAGCTGCTTACGTTTACAAATTAATCGCTGACGCGTTGTAAGTTAGGCTACAGTTTCCAAAACTAATGATGAACTCAAACCCTAACAGTAGCACCGTTTGCTTGAATATTTTACATTTTTATTTTCTGCAGATAAACCATGCTTGTTTTGGTGATAACCGGCGTTCATCCAAATGTTAACAGACCAATATCCAAAACGACCCATCAACACAGCATTACCTTCGCCCCCTATTTCGGCTCTCTCGGTGGACTGGACTCTCGCGTGAACTGCCCTGCAGGAAACTGCAGGGCAGTTCACGTGTCAGCATTCGTCGTGTGTGTCTCACCATTCAGGATGTGTCGTCGAGCAAACAAGAGGTGCCAACAAAGTAGCCTGTGTATGTGTTTAATAGTATGACCAGGTTATCAACTATCGAGGAGATCAACTAATGCTACATTGCACAATTAGACGTCCACAGCCGGGACTGTCAGAACTGAAGCAGTTCAGCTGGAACAAAACCAGGATAGAAATGCATAATGATTTTCCTTGAGCAACAGCTTGGCTCTAACTGCACTTCGATTCATGTTGTACAGTGACTAGCGTGACTGAAGATTCCCGAGTTTGAACAGTTACTTGAAAAGATATTCTCAACCGAAGTGTATATGCACTAATGGACTACTACATACAAAGTGTAGTAGCTATAAATATGGCCTGTCCATTCGAAGCATAAACATAAAGTCCACGTTCCCACATTGCTGGACAGCATTTTAGTCCATAACGTATTCAGTAGATATCAATGACAGATCTTCACCTCTTCAACAGGAAGCAGACTATCAGCCCCCTCAAGGTCGTCATCGAGGTAGTGGTAGAAATGAAACTGCTCGCTAATATCCAAATATACCGTCAACATCAGTTGTCCCTCTCAAAAGTATGAGTGTGTTGGTCAACTATATTTTTTGTGATGATGACCTAAATCTTCATTGTATGCAGTTGATTTGACTTAGGAAAACAGTTGGTTCTAATACATCTGCAATGGCACATAATTGGCATGTTCACGAATAGTCGCTTACGTCAGATCGTGAGCATATTTTGGGTTGCGTAAGCCCGAGAGACAGAAATTTTGAAGTAACAAAACCTTTTGAGTTTGTGGTTACTGGATTTTCGGAAAAATAATTCATTTTAATTTTCTGCTGCGAAAATTTTACTATCAACATGAGTTCTTCAAACGGATCACCAGGTTTTCTGTCTGGTTTTCTGAACATTCATTTCTCACTTATTACCACATAAGCTGTAATTTCGATTGATGGACTGAATGAGTTCGCATTATATTTTGTTAGTATCGTGACCCGTCGCTCAAAGATTTGAATCCTAGGAGCTGTAGTTTAGATCACCTCAAGTAGCTGACGGACGAAACGGGAAGGCTGCATATCACACCTAACTGTCGTCAAACGGTTCTTATCCATAGCAGTTCCAAAGAGATCAGTATTAAGTCAAATAAGGTCGATATAGTATTTCAGCCAAACATTGACCGTTTTAGCGCTGCTATCAAAATTGACTCATATTCAAAATTACTGATGCAATTAACGATAGCAGACCCTTTATATATTTTTTCCTAATTTTTCGCTGGTTATCTTCTGTTTATCAGCAAGAAAGCAGTTTCGTTTTTATATGACTTGTCCGCCTTGACCGCAAGTTCGATCGCCTTACTAGGATGACTCGTCTGAACATTTCAGTTAACGTGGGTTGTCATCTTACAAAATATCTGAAGCGAATCTTACATATTTTTATAATAGTACAGTGAACACGTATAATTCTGGTGTTTATCGAATGTGTACGTTTCAGGTGAATACGTTACAGAGAGAAATTCGAAGGACTACTTGATTTATACTGGTTTGTCTAATTCGGACCTCTCATTTAGGAAAGGCATAAATACTATATGTGGTCAACTTCTGCGGATTGTGTCTCGGTTGCATATACCATGGTGGAAGTATTAGTCTAATTGGGGTAACTTCATGCGTCCTCGGCTTCCACCGTACAGATATGCCCATTATTGGTTACTCGAACCTGACATACGTATCCAGAACATCCGCTACCGACAGACTAATCATTTGAATGTATACTGTTTTATGATATTACAGTTGCTAAACGCTCAACAGCCCAATAAAAGTAAACTGTCATCAACCGCCCCCATGATCGTGGAGATAGGCCATTTCTTGGTCCAGTTTATTTTACGCTTGTGTGTCCGCACTGTCTGATCGAATGTTCTAAACGTTCAACTGTGTATTTGACTTACAGATGTACCCACATCTAAATTTCCACATTTTAGCTACTGGTTTGTAATTGAGAACAGATATACCTACCATTGAAGGAATACAACATACACATCAAAATTGGCTAACAATTTTGATAAACAAAATATTGGGTTTTTTGAAAATTGTTCTAGGAATAAATTGAGAAAATACAATTCATTTACATGGGATCTTACACCCCGAGAACTATATCAGGACTCAACAGGAATCCTTAACTCAGAAGTAATTTGCTTAAGAAGCAACATCAACTTACTTGTATGACTTGCTGGCCACACTGTGTTGTGACTAGTTGTACGGCCAATGAGTGCGTAAACGGAAACGGGATAATGATAAATGAAACGGCGGATAATAGCACGACGGGTGGCGGTAATGAACAACGAAGTACGGAGTATCCGCAGTCAGCTAGTCCCTTCCCATGCAACCTATCCACCCGAGGCTACCGAATGAACACAGACAACAGACTGGCCTTCAGACAGAGCCTCTTTATGTCACTCAGCCCGAAGACCACATGGTCACAAACCCGTTCGTATTTATGGGGTTTGGAACCAGCAACAAGCAAGGTCAAAGGAAATGGACCTGATAACAGTCTAACCAGTACAGTCTAGGCGTGTAGTCGGGATGACGACAACAGTCATCACCAGGACTGGGGTCGATCGTGAAGACCGGAGCAGTGAACAACCATGACAAAGGTGAAGGTCACTCACAAGTGAACTTTTCAGTCTTCTTGTCACAGAATATTTTCAGGGAACTGGCGATTTCCCCGACACACTGATTAGGAGTCCGAGGATGTCAAGTTTGTACAATTTCATTCTAGTCGTTGTTGAAAACACAAATTCAAATGCAGATTACATGCAGACATTACAAATTAAAGATATCTTCAGTTTTTCATTATTGCACTAACCCACGTATTTGTGTACTGCATGAATGGCCTACTTATAATATGTTTGATGGTACCAGACTGAATTTCTGTTCTTACTCCAACTTACTCTGTTTTTAACCATGACAGTCTTACATCTGACAAACTTTACTGTTGTCTTCACTTTATCAGCTTTTTCCCCCAGCAATTTAATGAAGATTTTGTTGTACTTTAGTGCTTCCATTACTGTCAGCTATAAATTTGTTAACTATCTTAATCAATCAAATGTAAATAACATCAGTGCTACAACAAATATAACATGGAACAAAATAATGATGAAACTGAAAAAACATTAGAGTATGTTTTGAAGAGTTTTCCTCACGTCTGATAGCCTTGGTATTCGACAATTTTGTTAGCTTCAACCAGAAAACATCCTACTCAACTAAAGTTTGCGTTAAAGTTTCGTATTTAAGGCCTTTGTCACAAAGTGCTCAAAAACTGACGTTCTCATTTCAACCTAAGACAAAGAAACAGGGCACAACGTGGCATGTAGTGAGCGCATTTGCGTTAAAGAATCCTGTACAACGGAATCGTTTAACTCGCAGACTTTAGTCATCCCAAAAACCTGTTGATCTATCATATAACTGCTATTAAGTATATTTTCGGTACGCTCAGCTATTGTTTCAGGAAAACTGACCGTTGAGTATACATGAACTAAGAACGTCCGTACCACAAACCAGGTTGTATAGTCATTAACACAACTAATACTATGAAGGTGTTATGTGTTTGGAATTCGAAGTGAAAATTGTGTGCATAACGAAACCATATTTAAAATGAGCAAGAACAAACCATCTGGGCTTTGATTGTGCTATTTCTGTTCTGATCAGAAGAATTCATCGACGTTAACAGAGCTTCAAAGACAAATAAACTTACTTTCAAATTTTCGCCACTGGAAGAGGATTAATACGGTGGCTCAAGCTAGCTTCATGACCTTAGATTTTGCAGAAAATCCTTCGACTTCGAAAAATTTCGATTTAACATGGCTTCCAAAATGCAGCGAGTGATAAAACGACCACAATACTTACGTCAGGCTTCTTAGGTTAAACATTTGACTTTTAGTTTCTTTCGTTTATATGTTTATATATAACAGCGTTTCGCTTAATCAGAGAAACCTAAAGCTCGTATACGTTTCTGGCAACGAGGAATCTGCCGTGAAGATTGCGTGTAAATAAAAGCACATCTGATCTTGTCAAAGCAACCGAACTAAGGGCCTAATCTTTTAAAACCAGTATGTACAAACCTAGATTTTGAGCTTGTCCGATAACATTTTCTTTCCACCAGAAACCTGTAGCCGAGGAAAACACGCTTCTGGATTTCACTAACTTGCAAACTGTTAGATCAGTTTACTGACCTTAATTACGAATGATGACTACACCTTCATTTTCTTTGAGCTGAAATATAATTTTTTTCATCTACAAACTCTTGATAAGTACTTCCTTTCCATTATTACTCAACGTTTATAAAATGTTTCTCTAATCGCGTTTTCATTTAAACCGCTGTTTCTCTGAGGCATCATGCAATACGATTCGTTTGAACAGACTAAGTTAAGCCAGTAGTATTTTCAAATTGAAAGCTGTTATGGAAACCATAGCTATCATTTTTTATAATTAATCTATCGCACTCAAAAGAGGACAAATGCTGAAAAATAACTCTCTCTAAGTTTGCCTACATTGAAAAACTATAATGTACACAAATCTTTCATCTTTTTCAAAGGACAGTTTCAATGTACAAACTTCAATTATTAAAACAAACGCATGGATAGCTTACTCAGTTCATAAACGTTCCATGTTTACCTTTTATTAGGCACGATTGAATTATCGATTCAGAATGAACAGGTTGACAAACAGCGTACACTTTGAGCTATTTGCCTGCGTCCCCGTATTACAATCAAAATGTTCTGCTTATAAATACGGTCTTTATAATCTCAAAGTGTCGTCACTAACTGGGTCATGGTCACAACTATTTGCATGAATCCGGCGACACAAGCAAATTGGCATTCATAACAAACATCCCCACAACGAGCTATTACTGGATCGATGACCGTTGGACAACAGATCAAAAGAGGAGTTCATGAAAGTCAGTCATGCTATGAGTGATTGTGTTATCGTTTAAATAATGTGACTGTACAAAGGGACTGGAGTTTCAGCTTGTTTCCGTATAACCTAATCACTATTGTCAAAATATTTCAGTAAGATGGAAAACTATGATATGCTGACTTTCGTAATACAGGACTGTTTATTGACGAATTGCCTGACTCACAATTAGGATCAAAATACACGCGTGATAAAAAACGGGTATGTTTATAAGATTTACACAAGTTTAAAAAGAACATCACTTAGAGCTTTGAATCAAACAATTTTATATAAATCGTAGAGCTGTATGTTTCTCATAGCCATAGGCTCCGTAATATCACTTGTATCCTTTGATCGGAAATACTCGGCAGCTTAAGCGTAGCAAGCCAGACGTATGTGAAGTCGATGGTAATATTGTCTATAAAGTATCACCTGGTGATTCGTTCGGTGTTATTTCCACTGCACATAACTGTTCCCTTAAATGAAACAAAATGTAGACTGTTTAAGCTTTAGGTTCATGTTGTTCCATATTACACAACTGGTAGTCCCGTGTGAGACACTAGTGATAAAATGATTATTAAAAAGGTAGATATGACCCATAGCGTCACAATTTTGTTCTAATCACATCCATGGGCAACAAGATTTGACAAGAGAGCTACAGTAGCAACAAAATTCAACTGTGGAATAAGAATACAAGATTGAGTAACAAATATACCTCATCGTGTAGTGAATCAGAACTAATCCAAAATTACTTACATGACCTCGGTACAACGAACGAGTAAAAGTCTTTTCCCGTTTTCTCACCGCTGACTGTTCTTCGAAGCGATCAAACAAACAATTCGCATAACTAACAAATACTTTGAAAATCGTTCAACAAAATGGTAACATTATCTTAAATTTTCAACAGACTTCAGATAAACAGCATTCGGATATATATATATGTATTTGGATCTTAACGTCTGAGATTACACAGGTGTTCAAAGATCCAAGATCAATTTATGTCCAAAAGTACAAATGCATCAAACCGTTATATTATTATACGTGTCTGATTCACAGTAATTCTGAGTTCAGTTTCGTTGGTGTCCTCAATTATTCATCACTCACGCAAGTGCTAGTTTTCTTCTATTGCGACGATGCAAATAATTTTGCCCCCTTTGCTATCCATAAACTTACCTCATAAATATGACTTTCATAGTTTCCTAAACGTCAGTTCGATACTTCATAAATAAGATTGCAGATTATACGTGCAGTCCTGTTCGGCACCGTTTACGAGGAGACGCTAGTCTCCAGTAGAGCATGTATTTACACATACTTAGGTTTTTCTATAAGCTTACCACTACCAATGACACCACATTTAACACAACGACATCGTTGCATTAAAACACTGATTCACAAAAGCATGAGAGAGGTATTCTGTCCAACCGAATATTTATGTCGGTTACAAAATAATTATCCGGTTTTTGTTAGCGTACATTTCGGCGATCAGGATTTGGCTGTCAAACATAACTTCCTAAGCTAAAAGTGTGATATTAGTTAAGTGTAGATTTTCACGTTTGTCAAGCAATTTTGGTGAAGCTGAGGATTTCAACATAGCCGGTATATCTTGATCGTGAGCGTTTCGATTTAGGTTAACAAAATTAATATATTTTAACCGGGTAAGATTGCGCACCATGAGCATCATTCGTAATTGTTGTTTGTTTAGTGTGTTTTGGCACGACCCAGATCATTTTCAATTTTCACTTCAATTCGTTTTTTTATTTACACCTAATTATTGCTATCAGTCGTCACCTTCCAGATGTTTTGTTTTCTATCCACGTTGTTTCGAACAGTTCGAGATCAACTCAGGGAAGCCTTCCTTTCTGAGGATCTCTAAAATGCTTCCGGGATGGATGTTGAAACAGATTAAAATTACATTGTCCCGGTTATTCAGTTCAGCCTTGAATATACAGTGAAATATGATCGCAGTATGTAATCGTATATCTGTGTCGTTTTATGAGTGGTCCCCTCAGAACGTTATTTTTGCGCAGATCATTGTTTATATTAGATTTAACTGTTGACGGATGAGCAAATATTCAAAGTACAAGTTAATCAATAAATCATAATATTTGCTGACCTACCGCGCATCAAATCATTGTTTCCTCTCCACCCCATAAAATGCGATCAAGCAACCCGACGCATATACTGGGAAAAGAGCTGCAAAAATCAAGTAAACTTTCATCTGCAATCAATCGAACCTACTAAAAATGTTTACTTTCTTCCTGTCTAACGTAGCTGTTAGAATATTAATTACAAGATAACAAAACTTTACAGCAAGTTCCATTAATATTTTTTCAAATTTTTAGTTTATTGCTTGTGATATTGCATTCAGTATTTCTGTGAACTCATTTCAGAGTAAATCGTTTCTACAAACTGTGATTAGCGCCAAGCATAACAAAAGTAGGTCATCATGCGGAATAAGCGCAACAGGTCGGATTATGGGGTTCAATTCACTCAATCATTCGCATACAGATAGACATGCATTAGTTAAACGGTCGGTCAGTGTGAATAGAACAAGTTCACAAATGCTGACACACATACACTTACAGAAATAAATATAATGGGAATTTTCCGGTCCAAATTCTATCACCCCTTCTGTTTTGCCAGAAATAGATTGACTGTGCTTGAAGTGACATGTTCATTGGTTGGCCTGAAGTGACAGCCAACATAAACGATAGATGACAGAGACTCAGCGGGTGATAATCTCGGTGGTCTTTGTTTAAATGTTTGGCAAAAATTGTGGATGTTTGAAACGTTTGAAACGCATCATTGACTCTTGTAAACTGTTTGAACTATTTTCACAATCAGTGTATACAATTTCGAAGACTTTACATAGAAGACCAGCTATGCTTTGCTGTATGCACGTTAAGTTCATAAGACGTAAACAAGACAGTCGGATAAAAGATAATCCCATTTATGGACAGGTTAGCGTTCCAAAAACTTGAGACAAAAAGAATCTAAATAAACAACCTTATGTTGAGTTTATTTCCAAATACCGGTCGGAATAATCTAAGAACTACGTCGTAACTGCTTATGTGTTTTTCTACCGAATGAAGCATATCGCAGTAGGTTGTCCAGCAGTTCGGTGAGATAAACTGTGTACTACATCATATATCTTTTAGAGTGCTACACACATAGATATGAGGTTGGTGACGAAAATACAGTTTTCGATTGAATGGTTAGACTCTCTAACCACATCTTGTGAATTTTATTACCATAAAGTCAGCAGGATTTAACTCAAAAAAGTCATCTAATGGTTAAGTTATAGATGGTCACATCAACCGTTTGAAAAATGTCACCTTAACTATGGTCTAAATTAGAACGCTTAGTTTTGAAATTGCAGCTACGATCGCTTGACTACTTTTGCGAATCGAACGAAGATCTAACAGGTCAAGATGATACATTAGGGTGAAACGTTTTCCCACCACACTATAAAAAAGGTTGTTGTAGACTGAAACGTGTGTACTACTACTTACTTAAGCCATTATCTCGGTTAGACAAGTGACTAAAAGCCACAGCTAGTTCAATATCCCGTGCATGAGTGTTATTTTGTTTTCTTCTCGTAAGACTGTTACGAGGACCCGCTCTGAATTTCAACCGGAAGTATCGCCGTACCAGAACGAAATCTCAAACCGGATACAACATTTTTCCAAACAAATCGATCTACCTTGAACATACGTAGTGTTTGTTTAACTCTAAGTTTTAATGAGTCAGTGAACAATTTCTTTGAATGCAAAAGAAAAGCATGTTTTTAAAATCATCCGGTCTGAGCACTCCAAATCGAATTCGGAATGCTTTTCACAGATCACCCTTAATAGTCGTGAGCAATTAACACAACTAATCAGCACCTCTTAGAAACAAAGATATCTTACAAAACATACTAATAAGCTACCAAGAGAGCAAAATAAACAACTTTTTGTGAATCATTCTTCCGTTCACTGCAGATACAAATGTTCAGAAAGTTTATTAATATACTGATTCAAAAATACAAATTTTTGTTTCGTACAGTGGATACTGTCAGTAACAAAGAACACAAACATCGGCCAAAAGCAATGTAAATGTGCCCAAGAAACACAGTTAATTAAACTTTGCTGAATCTAGTCGCATAGTTATGGTCCACGAATAAACAGAGCGACAGCAGCCTTCGAGGACGGTCAGGCAGTCGGTGGCGAGTAACGGACATAGCCTCAGATGAACAACAGCACATGATGAACGTTTGAGATAGAAGTGTTATCTACAGTTGGCTGATAAAAATGGACTGAACCATCATTCGCATTGCCGATGCAGCGCGACGGAGCTGATTTCTTCAGCTCTATTTACAAGACAGTTATAAGTTCGGCTTCTGCTACGTGGACGTTCAGTAGTATGAAATCGAGTCCATGGTTTGGATGACTGATTTTTACCGTTCAGTGGATTTCCCATAAGTTCCATCACATACAAGTTTGTTGAAATTTCTTTGACTGTGATTCTTCCTATCTTGATCAAAATCGGACAAATGGTTTCAACTAGATATTCCGAAAATCTTCAAGAGGTTTTGGATAAGATATATCTTTTCTAATTACATTCACAACGTTTTCTGAACACTATATTAGAACTTTCATATATGTACAAGACTTCTCAAAATATGAATAACTTTCGGAGCTTTCAGGATTATGGTTTGAATTTCTTCGAGACAAAACATGTTCTTGCGTGTCCTAATTTTAACTTAAGCACCCTGGTAGAAATTTAGTAACAGCGAACACTATTCAAAATTTTCGCGTTTTACCTTGTGCGCAAGAGCTGTCAATTTGTCAACTGAACTACCACCATCCATGGCGGCCAAAATATGTTGCACCGCAGACGGTAGCTTTTCCGCCCACAACTGCTTCAAGATGGCGTCATCGAACTTCCGCGAGCCTAAAAGGCCTCTCATATAACGTAACAACTGGGATGGGGACCGGTCGCCTAGGTCGACTGAGTTGAACAAGTCATGCAGCAGTTTAGCTTCTGACCTCTCAGTCCGTTTTATAGTGGCGTCTTTTAGAATGGTATAGGGGGAATCGGACGGGACTGATTCTAACAGGTCTCGCACTTCCGCAGCGACACCAAACAGAAGGGATTGCACCACGTATGAGAATTTTATTTTCTCTGATGTTATTCGCCTGGTGGTAAAGACGGTCTCAATCTGGTGGAGCCACAGTCGAGGGTTTCGGGCGCTGAATTCGGATAACTTTAAAGCAACACTGTGTTCGGCTTTAATGTCAATGTACTTGGTATTGTCAAACATTGCAAATAGAAAAAAATGGATAAGAAACTGTTCGGAAAAAAATAGGCGAGCTCACCAAATTTTGTAGTGGACTAATCAATCAACTGATAAAAATGACCGAAAATATAGTAGTATCACAGAAAAGTCAGGACATCATAGGAAGCAATGCTAAAGTCCTAAAACAACGGTATTCCTCTTCCAAGTGGACTTTGCACCAATTCAATATTCAGAACTTATTTATCAGGACATTAGAAAGTTCACGACAATCAATGTTGACAAATGCCACTTGTGTTGTTTACGATATCTTGAGATACTTGCTACTAACAAATGGTCTTCAGCGACAAGACCAACCTCCACCTTAATGCACCATATGTAAGCCTGTTTGGTTGTGGAAAATGCAATGACGCACGCAGTTTTACGCAGTCAAAGAGACACGCTGATGACGGATTCGTAGGTACATAGGTTATTGGAGAAGAGAGAAAAGCTCTGTTTGTGTTATCCTATCTCTATGTTGGTCGGCGTAAAAATGCTGGACAGCTTACTGGCGTAGAGAAAAAGTGGATGGAACTAACTTATAAGTAAATTCATTGCGGTTGCTGGATGCAGTCACTTCAGCAACGAACATCGAAACGACTTTCTGTGAGGTAACCGCCTTTAATGACTCGTGATATTGGGTTAGATGACGGTCGGGAAATTTGTACTGTTGATTGCCTCTCACGTATGTGTCGATCGAGTAATATTTTAGAACTTTCAACTAAGTTAGTCGTGGCCACAAACCTAGGTGATGCTTTTCAATGTAAACAGATCCTAACTGTGAAGCATTTCTGTCTGCAAGATAACCTGTTTGTTCCATTACTTAGCTTCAGTGAGTGACCTCACAAACGTTCGTACTTATTTAGTGGAAGATGTGCAGTAGATGACCCGAGGCGTGCAATATTTTGTGGACAGGAATTAAGTCTCCCTTCGGGTGTTTGTAATTTACTGAGAATTAACCTGATTTTGCCAATCTATTTTCTTCTAGTGGTTCATCTTTGGGCACCTTCGGTAAATGTCAAATCACTCTGAGGTCAAATTGAGAGATCTGTATGTCCGTTTTCAGGTGTGACCTGTTTATGAAGGCAACCATGGTGCGGAAACAATCCAAGGCTGGAGGTTTTACACATTTTTCCTAAAGAGTTCGAGGTTATCTTCACCTTTTTAACCTTAAACGTTTTGAAAAGACATTGTGAAACCCTTTCACCTAGAAGCTTTTCTCATCATGCAATTTCTGACTCCTTTTTTTAAAAAATGCCATAATGAATGAAGGACTGCTTAGCATCCTTAGCATAACTTGAAATGATGATGCTTGATTTAGCGCAGTTTCCACAAATTAAGATATTAGGCTAGTTATTTGCTCGGAACATCCTGGTGACTTCCCACTTCGTTTTATTGTTTGGCCTAATATGCCATACAACACCTGCTGGAATGATGAGTGCAAACAGAGCGCACAACTCTGTGCCTTGGTGTGATCTTGCGACCCCCGTTTTGTTTCGTTCTGTGACAGCCAGTTGTGAAACCATTACCTCTTTCTTCAGCACGGTTTATCTATCCCGCTGCTGAGCCTCTGGTCTTTACCAGCATGTTCTTCTGCTTTAGTGATCAAGGAAAAATTCAGGTGCGTTCAAGTTTGCGCAAATATCGATTCGAGAGCGCGCCCGAACGCACTGGTACCGTTTCTGGGCCATGTTTTGGACGTAAGTAAGGCGAGGTGTGTCGCACAGTTGTTTCACAAAAGCATGGTGTGAATTAGTGGTGCATACAGGGCCAGCTGGTACATCCCTCTACCACGACTTCAAACCCACCACAAACTGATTACGTAAACAGATGCCGTTCCATTTAACGGTGGATAGTATTTGCTGTCGAACCACTTCTGCATATACAATTGAAACCTCGTAGACCATATGGGTCGCATACATACGTACTGATTCATCTTAGCTAGACGAATAATCTTCTAACTGAAGCATTCTTGTGCAAAGCAACAGGAGAACGAATACCTGCTCATGTTTTTGCCTTGGGAATAATATTCAAATTCCAGGCTTAAATTCAAAAGAGTGTATGCGCATATTGTAGGACGTTTACATTCAGATGACCAGTCAAGCGATTTCATATATATTTTTTAGAAACCAATATCAATACACGGCTTCATAATTCACGAAGTTGAAGGTATTTTTAACCGCAGTTTACTTTATTTAGAGTTTTACGTTTTTTACGACACGCAGAGTATTTAGTTGCTTAGTTACCGATGTTCCCCGAAATAACTTCGAAGACAAAAGTCAAAAACGGCAGACTAAATGAGTTATATCCTGGCGAATTTCACCGAATTTCACTAGGCACATGCCACACTGTCAGTGTTTGTGCAACATTAAAACAAGGCTAACGGAGGGAAATGCAAGACTACATACAGACTCACGCATGCACATACAACTTAGCCGCACGGGCAATTAAATGTCTTATTCACCACGCCAACTTCAAAGTTTGGCCATGTGTTCTCTGAGCAGACGGATGGTTACCATCTGCGAACAAAAATGGCCCCAGCAAACTGAAGCAACTACTGTTTCCGTCCGATTCACCGAGTCAACGCCAGTCACTCAAAAGCTGTAAGATGCCGAATTTTAGCCACAGCCGAAGCGATTGGAATTCGATTAAGGAATCCACCTTTGTGCGCACAAAAGCGCTTTCTTCAGGCGTTGAAGTTGCCATGGCCAACCACCCACACCATGACCGATCAATCCGTCATGGTTCCAGTGGCGTCATATTGGTGACGTAATCGTACCCAACCCTTGTTTCCGTGTGTGCCGATGACGTGTCTGACCTCACCCAAACTAGCTACTTGTTTTTGTCCGTTTCGCCCTGACAACTCTGTTTCATATAAATTGTTATGTAGATTGAACATCACCCACAATTGATCGCAGCTGTCGCATTCCCATAGACTATCCAGTCGGCCCCTTTCGAAAAAAAAGCACTAGACTCGAGTTTCGCTCTCATTAGAGCTCATCAGTAGTGCATATCATCGCCACTGCCGGGACTTGAACCACGGACATTCAGTTCATGAGGCAACCGTGTTTACCACTGCGCCATTGACCTCACGTTAGGCACGACTGAATTATCATATGAGAACGCTCATTCACTTTCGCTTGTGAGTAATGGTCAGGTTGCCCGATCGCCTCGAGAGGAGACACAGTTACTGTCTGTTAACTCCAATCGATGACCCCTCGACTAGGACTTCTCTCCAAGTTGAAATCACAGAAATCATTGACTTGTTGAGCGGTATTTGATTATTGATGAGTAGTAGGGGATTTCGATTTTCATATAGATTGAACATCACCCACAATTGATCGCAGCTGTCGCATTCCCATAGACTTTCCAGTCGGCCCCTTTCGAAAAAAAGCACTAGACTCGAGTTTCGCTCTCATTAGAGCTCATCAGTAGTGCATATCATCGCCACTGCCGGGACTTGATGATGAATAACCGAAAACGAGCTTGTTCGCTACACTGTTGTTTTCTGATGACTACCCTGGGGATTTTTAACCAACTAACTACTGAGTGTTGGTGACGCTCACAGCCTGAAAATCATCAGTCCTGTTGACCTTATGTCCAGAGGTTACCAGTTAACATGCGATCGGAGATGGTGGCTGCGTGCGTTGCACCTGTTGTTCACCCCCATTCGCTGGGATTTGTTCTACCTCACGTTCGACTCAAGCCGAAACATGTTCAGCTACTTGATTATGTACTAGCCCTTCCGTTCTGTTCACTTACGCGGCCTGAGACCGTGTGGTGAGTACAGTAAGTCTTGGCACACGGAATAAGTGGCATTTTCACCGGAAGGATTAGTTGAACATAGAACTTTGAAGTATGTTGCACAGAATGTTCGGCTGACTACTGCCCGTAGTCGCTGGCCGAGTTGTGCCCCCAAAACATCACGTTTGAAATCGATGCCTAGGTCAGCCAAGGGTGTAATAATAATAACTGATTTACTTAACAAGTTACCAGAGTAGATAGTCAACCAAACATCCCATCTACAGTTGTGTTCAGGCACATCTTAGAGACAAATCACATTAGTGATCTGTTTGTTTTTATCAGATCCAAATCATAAAACAGTGACCACCAGATTTGCCTATATAATGACAACCGCAGCAGCAAGCACTACCAACTGTTTCACAGCATCTTCTCCAACGGCAGTATCCTCTTAACCTTCTGTTCAAAATGCCACTGTTATAGACCGTTAATATGAGGCTACTATAAATCTCGTACGCCTGTAAAAAAGATCCCTTCGAGTCGGCTATGAATCCTATACCTTGCCTCGAATGCGATCAAAACTTCCCAGACTTTATTGCTATATATTTTATTTCTTCGTAAATATTTTACTTCAGAAGAAAGTTCCATGTGATTTCGCTTGTTTCAGTCATATGGATGATTTTAAAATGCCTGTCATGACCACTGATGACTAAGACGTTTTCCGGTTGAAAAAAGGAAAAATATCAAATTATATCCGCTTGTTGTTCCGCATAATTTTTCCAAAAAGCCGTTGCCTATTGATGCAATGTAAATGCTGTCTTGGATGATGCCAGTTATAGGTTGACGTCAAAATGACCAGAAAACAAATCTGAATTCACTTTCAAGATTGACATTACTTACATTTCGAAATGTGAACTGTAAAACCATTTGAAATCACGATTTAGTGCCAAACATCTTGAAAAAATGTGACAGATTTATAGAATACCCAAAGATATACACCGCAACTTTACGGTGAGATACTTGAGAGAAAACACAAAAGTGAAGGGCTTACGATGAATGGAAATTGAAAGCACCGAACTGTTTTCGGGATTGTTAAAAACGCCCCATCTTGTAATTTATCATGCACTCCAACTCCTAGCTACAAGAATGATTTGTATCGCATCAAAGAATGCGAGAGTCAAACGTAAAATCACATTCAAAAAACTTCAGATTTAGTCAAAACATCGCAAATTATTAACCAGCTGCCTGTTAGCAAATTTCAAGAGACGCTTTAACATATTCATAATGTTTCATAGATCTAGGCTGTTGACTGATTTTCAAATCGAACAAGAAAACTGTTGAATTGAATGTTCCAATTTCTAAACCGTTTGTCAAATAACATCCAGCTTACTGTTGAAATAAACATCTTCACAATTTAAAATAAATAGATAGATAGTAAACAGATATTATGATTAGAGTGCTTACTAGTGAGAACTAATTATAATTCTTGAGAAAGCTATGGATCCAATCTTGAAAAAGCTGTTGTGCACTATCGCATGCATAGAAAATTCACAGGTTATACGTGATTGAAAGGAAATGAGATGAAGACATTTATTGAATTTTAGTTATAGGCTGGGTAATTCACAGTAATGATATATTCTGTGCGGACTTTTGCAGGCTAAAACCAATCCGTTAGCAAGTACTAGGTTTCTTCTGGGAATTTCTGCTAGTAACGTGGCTGAAGCTTTAACCCCTGATTAGATATTACATGGAATAGCTGCAACCCCCGATTCTATCGACTAACGTAAAAAAAGACATGGCATGTGTACGTACGACTGTTTAAGCATGCTAGCTCCGTTGCGGTCTGTAATGAAAAATCAAACAGCAGTATATAAAAGCTGTATAATGCAAATTACTCCGTGATCAGTTTCATTTTTAACACTTGACAGTAAGAAAACAAACTTCATTTGCAGTTTACAATACCGGTTTTTTCTGGAACGTTCCATGTACGGTTTGGAACAATCAGCTACACGTTGTAAACCATTACTGCCGTGGCCAATCAGTTGTAATATCAAGCTGGTTGTTCAGTTAACCTTTATTTTTCCCCTTAGCTGGTGGTCACTAAGATCAAATCTGATTAGAATCAGTAGGACTTTGTCCCCTATGGGAAGGCAGTAAGCACCTGGCAATTTACATTTTACCGATGGATGAATCTTTGAAAGTGTTGTGCAGCAATCAACCCAACTAGCTTGTGTAACTACAGTTGATTTCAAAAATAACTGTATCAGTAAGTGTGTGTATAGGTTACCACTCTCACGCCCGCTAAACAAATCATATATTTAATTTCTCAACAATCGTGGTGTTAATAACGCCTATGTCAAAACGGTTTCAGAAGTATGCGTTCGCATTGCAGACAAAGATTTTAGTAATTCGTTACTATTTAACTCGAAGAAAAAGGTTGTCTTTTGATCTTTCCTGTTAGTGCAATGTAACTATAGGTGGACAATATCGTTCATGCACTCAGAAAGCTTGTTCATTCGTCATTTCAAGAAAGTTATAGTAAAGCTGTTCCTCCAAGTACGGAAATTGTGATTGAACGATAACACGGCTCCAGAATAAAGACAATTTAGAAAGTATTTTCCAAGTCAGAAAGTGCCCACGCTTCATCACACAGTTTAGTGACGAAAGTACTCAGACAAGAGGTTTGTTCATCATTCTGGTTTCTAGGTAACAGTTTGGTCTTGGCAAACAAGAAGTCTCTTACAGCTATGACATCCCAAGCATGAAATGCTGCAGGAATTTCTGGTCAAATGTGCCAGAGGTGTACTTGTTAACCTGGTCGATAACACATGATATAGGTCTGTCGCTTTCTGTTATTCACACAATTGCGTTAGGCCACACCATTAGATATACAGAGAGGACAGACCGGATTTTTCCTGTTCGTATGATGGAACATTTCCGGGAGTAGCTGGAAACATACTTCCTCTTGTCCAGTTTGCCCATGGGTGTTACCATATTACATCGAACTCATTTCAGTGGAAGCACACTATTCAACCTGAAAACAAGATGTTGCAGTAAATTTCCGGGGCATTTGACCAGGCAGTTTATACGCTATTCATGGTTAGGCAATAAAGTTCGAAATCATCCTGTTCGAGGTACAAATAACTTATTCACACACCACGACTGCCCTGATAACCGTTATTTTGTTCCATATTCTCAATGATCACCGTCCAGGTGGTCAGTCCATTCTCTTATTTCACGACTTCAGGTTAGTGGAGCAATGGTCGGTTCGTCGAGGCTTAACTTGAAGGTGACTACGACTAGTGAGTGTTATCTTGTGATTTAACTGTCATTGTGGTGAACATTGTATCGCCAACGTCTCTTCGTTATTCTGTTCGCAATAACAAAATTAAACGAGTGTTTTAAACCTTGAGAAAATTTAGAGCACATTTTGCTTTGTTAATGTTCATAGTCATGACAACCGCTACCTAACAAACCGACTAACTTACTTCGAGAGCCTACTGTCCGATTTTTCGCCATCGGATAAACAACCCAGTATGTGCGTTTTATATTTACTCCCACAAAATGTGGCACAGTCAACTTGGTTATTTATCGGTGACGAGGCAACTCAAAAAGTCCCGGGCAATACATACCTGAATAGTAAGTTCACATGTAAGTTATGAAAACAATGCTCGATCCGTTTAGCCGAAATAACACTGAATACTGTCAAATGTACCAGAATCAAAACCACCGATGAAACATAAACTGAGCTGGTTACGTAAAGACTGTATTATAGTGCACAAACGAGCTGTCATGCGAATGCCTGCTTTATGCCATCTTTTTGAATGAACGCATTAATAAATGTTTCCAAGGGATTGTACACTAAGCACTACGGTTTAGCTAATTAATAAATATTTATTTCACTCCGTTGCAATATTTATATCTTGTAAACAGAACGTGTGCAACCAATAATGTAGCGATCTCTTCAGTGTTCTGATTTTTTAAAACTTCATCCGAAATTTTAAGAAAACTTGAAAAATACTTCTCGAAAGTAGTACTTTACGGATGACTGCCAATTTCAGCCTCACCCTATCTCGTTCTTTCTAGAACATTTAAATCACTAGTTACTTCAAGCAATAACTTCGTTGCTGTTTTTCAATCGGTAGATGTTAGCCAGCCTATGTATATCTTGTCAGCCGAGAACAGGATTCAGGAACTCGTCATTCTACGTGATTGGGGAAGGTTCCTGTAAATATAGTTATCTTTCGTAGAACCACGGGATTAGTTGCATTTTCCCGTTGGAACCAGAGCTCTTGAGTGCTTTCTTTTGGTGTTTACTCAACTCAAATCGCTCACTCTTATAGTGAATTCAGTCTATTTTGGCTGTAAAACATCCGTCGTTCTCAACATACAATCCGGCGGTGCTGGCTCAGTTTGCAGTACACCTTAGTGAATATCTAATTAGTGGAATTTAACATCTACAAAAACGATGGATTTTCCGCACACATATTCCACAACTTTTTTCAATGTATGCACTTCGATTGTTATGGGGTGTCTGTTGTATATTTTGACTCAGAAATTACCCACGCCTTGTTCTTTGGTCACTATTTGGGAAGTATCGACAAACGATCCACCCGTATGAATCATGGTATAAAGTCATGCCCCAACCGCACCTAGTGGATGAAGATTTTAGCCAAGGAATGTGCACGGAAGGTCAATGCAAAATTCTTAACTGCTAACAGTCTGTGGCGCAGTTTTTGAGTATTTTCAACCAATTCGATAGTGTTGCTCTCAACAGTTTAAAATACGTGTTCTCGTCAAGAACGTGGTTATCTATGCTGGAAATAATAAAGTACTCATCGACTTGTTGAAAATGTAAGCACGCTCCAAACACTGACGTAATCCAGATGTGCTCGCTGAATTAAACAGTTATGATTTTCAATTCTAAAATGACGTTTAACACTTTTAAACATTTTGTGTAATGAAAATTTGTTTAGGAACAACTTGTGGCAGAAAACTACTTAACTGAACGAAACTTTGTATGTATATTGTTTATTATGCGCCACTCTGAAGAGGAAGATCATAGAGTTGGCAGTCTTTCCTGAAGATAATATTTTCCCAGTGGTCATTACCGTTTAGTACCTTAGCACTTTTTTCAGCAGTAAGTATAAGGAGGTTGGGAAATGAGTTGTTTGAATGTTTAAAACAATGCGTTTCCTTGATCCAGTTCACCAGTAACGATCGGTCAGTATTTGCAATTTTCTTCATTTGCACCAATCACCTATAAACGTGGTCTCGTGAGAACCCTGTTTCACTTTCAGTTGCGGCGACGTCTGTATCGGCAGAACAGATCGGTGTCTACGACAAAGAATGGCTGAACATATGCCCAAGTGGTTGGTGCGCGCCATGACGCAACAGGTAATGGCAACAGAACGAGTGAGACGAAATCCGACCTCATCCATAGCAAAGCACATGATGGAAACAGGTCACGTTGTTGACCCCTCCAATTCGTTTCATGTGTTGGTGCGTAATCGGACTTCGAAGTTGCTTGCCTTCTCCGAAGCAATGTTAATCAATACTCGCCGTCCGGTCCCGTGTGTGCATAAACTGCTGACTCACGCAGTTTATCTTCCCTGGAACTGATAACACTGTCCTTGTTTTGTATAAACCCAATTGTTGATTGTTTCTATTGTTGTTGCTATCCGCATGTCCTATATATTCCAATGTTTTACATTCGTGACTGAAGAGAGTAGATGAACTGTTAGCATCTCGCGACGTGTCTTCTATCGTTACTGGTGAACTGTTTGAATGTATCTCCTACATGTCATGCTTAATCTTGTGGGAAACTAACCCCTGTAATGCTCCGTCACTCCGTTTAACATGTTATGTCCGAAAACAAATAACAATAATTCGTTGATGTTGCCAAGTAGGTCTTCCGATGACTGCAAAAATTAGGGTTCATGCGGTGTTCTGCTGAATAAGACTTTGCTGAGTTCTGCTACACATCGTACGAGTAACTGGGTCACAAGATACACAAACACAGCCCTGAATAGATAAGGTCGTAACAACCCTATGAACAACGAGGTACAATCAGTATAAATCCTTCATTGTCACATCATTGCAATTTACCGGGCAACAAGAATATCAGCGGGTATAGAATGTAAAGGACGAAAGACAAATTCAGTTGTTACAGACGTTATGAATAATAGTACTGTGATACATATAACTGTAGTATAATTGTATCATTCAGAAGCCAGAAGCTTTAGTACAGTCCGTCATGTAGATTTTACCTTAGTGACCGACTGTCGAAGATGATGGATTAACTCTGTTTTTGTGCTACAAGTCGTACATTCATAGTTGCTTAGCAGAATGATCACCATTTTTGAATACGTTGCAATATACCAAATAATTAAAGGTCGACTTATTATTCCAATATAAACGCTACTGCGTAAAGTATGAAAAAATGCATCTGACAATGTGCATAATGATAATTTTATTCTCTTGCATTCGATACCGCCAACAATCTTGGGGTAATTGTCTTGTGCTGAAAATTTAGGCAATATACTGAGTGGTCGAAGTAGATGTGGTTATAAGTTGAATTAGGTAAAGACAACAAGTTATCCACAACATTTCGCACAATGTAATAAGCAATGCACAACTCTAAAGTAATAACTGGTCACCCCTTAGTCAACCAGCTTTCTGTCTTCCATTTGCAACTCCACAAAAGAAAAAGTATGTTCTTAAGGTAGCAGAAAAACGAAAGTATCACAGAACACGACGTTTGGGAAACAACTGGAGTGAAACACTGTGAGATGACCTCGGATGACATTCAGCATCAGTTGAGAAGTATGAGCAACAGCATTGTCGTAAACAATCAGGAGACTGGCACCATACTATATTCTGTACTTCTCTATTTTCCAAGAGTTTCCTTTGTTCCGACAGCATAACGATAATTCAAAGATTAATCCTTAGTTACTGATCGACGTTTAACATGACCGCAATCCGCCTGTACCAGGTTCATCGTATCCTCTCAACACAGTAGGCGAATCTCTTTAAACCAAGCATAGCACTGTGGGTAGCCAAAGCGCAAACGATGTCTTAGACAAACTAATGTCCAGTGCATTTGCCAACTCACACAAACTTGCTACCAAGTTATCGCTAGTTTCCTCGGAGGTCACTCGGAACAGGCCACTTTTAACTTACCTCATCTTTGGTGGAACTTATATCCAAGCGGCAGTCAGCTTTGGTGGACTATCCACAGCGCATTCTTCTGAAGCACTGAAAATATAAATTGAAACGTTAGTTGTTCACTATGGTATTTTCAACGGTAATAGTAAAAATGACCCTAAAACAGAAACTAGAACATTGCATTAAAATCAATAACACACTCCAGAGTTTAGGGAAAAAGTGTGCTAAAGTAGACCACAAACTTTACAATTTCGAAGTCGTTTGTATCAAGATAAGTTCTTGAATGTCTGGGGTGGACATGTTTAGATCTAGCATACCCATCCAGTAGACAATAAGAAAAGACGTTTTATTTTAATGTACACGAATATTTTTGTTGTGCTTTATCGCTTGCAAGTTGGTCCTGTGCCGCATTTTTTCGTATGCCGTTAAAGTAGTTGAGTAGGCCACTATATATTGAACTTCTGTTTCACACAGGGACCATCCTTTAGTACAATTGGTAATGTATCTTATTCTGTTAAAAATGTTTTACGCGTGATAAGAATTGCAATTAATTACTTTCTTATTTCTGTCTACATGGCCATCAACAAAACTTGAGTCTAAAATATAACTCAAGTGTGTATGACTCGTTTAATATGCAATGTTAATAAAGGATACAAATGGGAACCAGTTGCTCCTCCAGTCTCCTACAAAGTTTAACTTTCCGTTTGGTATGAAATCAGCGTCGGTTTAGAGCTGCGATTCACTTAGTATATTGCTTTTTAGCCCAGTCATCAGAGAATGAATGCATTTAACCTGCTCTAACTGAACGTAGCTTGAAATCGGACCCATCTGTTCATCCTGGAGTTATCGATTTTGTTCAGTGAATTGAAACATTATTAAGTAGTTTGGCAGATTAGTCAATTTAAAGGGGAACCAAAAAATAGAATTTTGGCTGGATTCAAACCACTGGCGAAAACAGCTTGCCTAAAAGTGACGAGCGTCCTACCAGTTGAGCTATGAAGCTAATCGGGGAGCCCGGGGATCTCACATTTGGAATTTGTTACTAACCCATCCTACTGTTTCATATGGAATCCATCAAATGATCTGTCGTATCGACTAACCCGGCAGAATTCCTCAGAAAGTTCGTGCCGGAATCCATCAACGCCATTCTCTGGTATAGAGCTTTCCACTCATCTCAATGAACAGGTTAGTCGAAATATGAAATGCATCATATCTCCATAACGTATTGAAAAACAACCTTTTTTGTTTAGTTTCGAATAGAGTGGATTATTCCAGTTCAGCGAATTGCGCTACCTTCGTTTTATCACTTAAGTATTGTATTTTTTTGCTGACTCATCAGATGTCGTGCAGTGCCTGCCAGTTGATGAGATCTGCCATCTGCAATTTTTCAAATAGCGTCCGAATATACGCACCACTTTGTCCAGGTGAGTAATCGGCACTGCCGGCCTCAACGATAAAGTTTAAAAATTTACTCCTTTGTGTGTTCAATCCAAATCTGTGTGAACTTCCAAATCGCCCATGTGTACTAAAGATGTACATAATGTTGCGGACTTGCCCAACTCCAATATCTTCAAAATTGACTATGCAAAATAAAGTAAAACAGCCTAAGTTTGCGTCGTCTTGAATACCTTTTGAAGTAAAACATTCTGGTAATAGCAGACAAGGACGCTTGACGTGTGCAGTAACCGTTTGTTTATAGAGTTCTCGTTTTTACTACGCGAACTAATGTTAATGATATGTTTCATCATACAGGCACAGAATGCACTGCCGATAGTACTAATTGAGAACTATGAAAACTGTTAGTTATACTATGCAAGCGTTTCAGTTTTGATTCTCGGCGTGTTATTGTTAGAAAAACTTGAAAACATTTAGATCTAGGCTTCCAGGTACTAGCCGCAGAACCTCCAGCTTTTCCTGCTAGGTATCCGAGGATCTGATGAGCAAAACAGTCAGTTTCATGCTAACAACTCAACAACCTTTTCTATCTGTGAAGTACAACATACTGTATCCTGTTGAACACCAGTATGCTCCGTTCAGCTACGGAATTACTTCCAGCTTGTTTAAATACCTTAACTATCTCTGCCAATATTTTTCAAGAGTTTCCAAGTTCTACCTTTAAATGTTCCGCTTAATTTTCTGTTAGATCTCGTTTGTTTTTTCGTGTTGTCACTAATCCTTAACTTACTGAGCTATTGCCATCTAGTGCTACGATGACGCAACAAATGACAGCATATGTAAATTGTCAAGTTAATGCAGCACTCATGCAAATTCGACCAAAATGTGGTGAAATGAAAATTAAGTTAAAAATATTTATTCCAGACATAATATGTCACATCCTGTTTCATTTAAAACTTCTTTTCATTTTTTGTCTGCCAGTGAATCAAAGCGTAATTAATTTTATCACATTGAAATCTTCGGATGTCAAGTGTGTGCTGATTAGTTTCAGGTGAATTTGAGTACGAAATTGAGCCACCTAAAATTTGCCGCTGAAATGAAAAATCTGCTCATATTATAAGAAAGTTACACCATTGTATACTTGTCGTAAATTTGAGACAGACGCAATAGACATCGATTTGGTTCACAGGATACTTTACTTTTCAGTGTTAAACACAATTTTAATAATACTAGAGACATTCAGTGAAGCTTTACTGGAGCATCTAAAATTGAACTATATTTCAACGGTTTGGGCGATGTTTACTTGCCTACAGTTTTATGTTGATGTTTGCTATTAAATCCCACAGTTATTAGTAGACTGCAATAAAATGAGATGATTTAAGCTTTCTGACAGTGAAAATACTTTATGCTGTGTTAGAGTGACTACTGAAAACGAAGCAACGAAATAAGTCTGCACGCTATTAATACGTAGATGCTGATACAAAATATTTCACGTAGTAGATAAACCATGAGTAAAACTATGTACTGCAGAGTAAAACCTCAAGACGTAGTGTAAATTGCTGTTTGTAAATGTATACAAGCAGACATATATGCTGAAATTTTTATATTAACTGGGTTCAACATAAGATGGTGAGAAGTCCTTTCATCTAATCAGTTCCGCAGTTAAACTTGCAAAATATAGGGTTTTGTCAGACACTGAAAATCTTTTCATTCGAAAGATTCCCAAGATGTTTTAAAGAGATATACTTGTTTCATCGTACCCAAATTCCATATTCGTTTATTTTTATGTTATTTATATGGAGTTTAAAAGTCTACGTCGCAATTATCCCGCTCTATTTTCAGTCAGATTTGAACGAATAGATCCAAACGGATGAATGGTCACTGAAGTAGCTGATGTCCGGATCTGTCACTGAATGAGCGCTACATGATTGTGTCGTCTGGGTGAGAAAATGTGAACTTTACAATTAACGAAATGGTGGTGGTCCAGAGACATCGGACGTCATTGAAAGCAAGGAGATCACCTAAACTGACCAACTTGGTTAGCTGTATAAAATCATCTAGGCCTTTGCTTAGTTCATGCCTACTATAGTCACTGTAAGGTTGGTAATATCATAATTATACTTCTGAATGGTGTAAAAGTGTAACAAAAATGTAACTTTATTCCAACATGCCGTTTTTATATTTCACAATGTTCTTCCCGTAACACCGCAGTTGATTTTCTTCCAATCAAGTACAGTTTAACAGGGCTCACTTAGTACTTTCTGTAATTGCAGTTTACAATTAGGTACAAAAGAAATGATGTGACAGAAAATACCTTATGGAGTAAGAAAAAACCGGTCAATTTTGCACAATGTCATTTCCTGATCGGCCTACTGTCTGTGTCTAACTAAATGAGGTCACTTCCCGTCAATAAACTGGAATCTTTTTGGAAAGTCGCCTGCATATTTCCGTCGAAGAACATCAATGTAAGCCCGAGCAGGCCGTCACGTTGATATGATGTTTTAACCACGATGCGCTAGTGAAGTTCCACATAGGCTTCGGAATAAACTATCACTTACTTTGGGCAGGCGTTTTTTTGGGTGAGGGCAGGCTGCAACATGCTAGGTTTGTTCTGGTGAACTGGCATTGCGGAACAGATAGGCGGTCAGCTACATTTCAGACAGATCGTCAAACAACTGTTTTGGTTTAACAAGAGATTTATATAACGAGCACCAGATTCTGGCTCTCAACCTGAATTAGTTTTCAAAAATTACCTCGTGTTTTTGAGCAACTGTCTAACGGATTATTAGGTGGAACACGTCATCCGTTATAACCTGAGCAACCCAGCTAGTTAACTACCGACAAAATACAGCTAGTATATACTGTGCGTTGACGAAGAACCTAACCCCTAACTTCCACTACTAAAGTGACCATCTGATAATTAAACACGATTAAGTTCAGCGGTTTGGCTAAAGTGTTTTAACGTTGCAATATTTTTGAGGAATGAAAATGCCTGTTTTTCACAATCACAAACTAAAATAATAATCGTCCACCGTTGTTAGAAGCCCACACTTCGCGGATCTTCCACTAACCTTCTGCAACAGTTAATGACAGGTTAACTTGGTTGACTTAAGCGCATGGAGACGGTGCTGACATGACCTTGAAATAAAGGAGATGCTCGTTAGTTATAAATGCAGATATGAGGATCAGCGACAGTTTGCTGGCTTTAAGATTCTGGTCGAAAAATCTGAATATACTGGACGATCAACAACATTACAGCATTTGTATCTACACACTGTTGAAGCACCGTTGTTAATTAATACATCGTATTCGAACGGTATAAGTTTTCAGCAACATACACAAATTTGATAAGACTCGAAAATATTGCACCCAATTGTTGACCACGTTTTGAAATGACCACGCCTTAGTCGTGAGTTAACTCTTACTAGAAGTCTGTAGCCATGGTTTTCACGTGCACATCTTTCAGTATATACGGTATAAAGTTTGAGATTAAAGATGCCCGAAGGTTGAACTTCATCCTTCAAACCCCAATATCCATGTCATACCATTAGGAACATACCGCTGTGAAAACATTGTGTGACGAGTTAGGAAATTTGAGCGTTTTGGCACATAAACTATTAAAGCCTGGGCACTACTAACAGTTGTTTGATGCCAATGCTGTCCTGTAGACTGTCGAAATGCAAAACAGAAATAGTTTTGCCTAAGTTGAAGAATCGCGATTGACTCAATTCATTGCACTCAACTTATCCGACTTATGATCATTCATACAGTGTAGCTCATCTTGAAGTTGGAAACAACTTGAAATCTCTTATAAGTTCATCACTATTTACAGACATTTAGTAATGTTGTTTTCAAAAAGAGTTTCTTTTTGATTCAATTTTGGTCAACAGTGAGTCTGATGGCAAAATAATAAACGTTGCCCATTTCTGTGAACAGTTTGAGAATGCCAGTGTAGAAGAAAGTATGATATATCTGAAGTTCTAGTTGCACGTTAATTCGCCAAAGAAACGCTCCAAAATCTGCGCTGATGGTCCCATGATTTTAATGTTCCATGCGGTGTTAGAGGTTTATCCAGCGTCTTAGGAACTACTTCCACGGTCAAGGATGCCCAGGTTTGAATAGTATCAACTAGCTTGTTTTCGGTGCCTATCAAACGGACCATAATTTTTACTGATACCATTCGGTCTACTAACCCAATTCCGTTTAAGAATTTCTACCTTAAATTCTGCCTTTATCCGTGTAGTTCAACACATTGGCGCATACGAGTTCCCTACACAGGTTTGACACCCGTGACCTTAGTGCTTAGACCACTTGCATATCTCTGTCAGCAGAAAATTTACCTATCGCTGTGGCAATTCACTAGGTCAGAAGATAAACTTCAAACAGCCTTAGCATGTTCCACTTAATCGTGACCGTGTTACAAATGATCACTGTAAGGTGATTCTAACTGTTAACTCGATGAATTTCAATCTAGCCCAATCGTTGACAACATTCCCTACCGTGAGTCTGACACAAAAGACAGTGAGACCTACAAAACATACGGTGTCATCGCACAATATGATGTGAAGGAATTTAATTCGTATTGGCTTGGGTTAACACCAGCAAGAAATAAATTCACACAAATTCGAATGAAATAGTAATTTTAACAGTGAAAGGGAGAGAGTTTGTTTCTTTCAATCGATTTGGCTTCAAAACTGGGTCGGTGAATATAGTACAACCATAGACATTGTGCGAATTAATGAAAATAAGGTTAATCGCCTAAATTCCAAAATCGTGAGGTGACGGTTTGTGTTTACTCTCACTTAAGTTCGCCGATTTTACCAATTTTGTTGTGTTGCCTTAGTTAACAGCAGAATATTTTTGAAGAGTGTTTCTTATTAGAAAAGAAGTCCGCTGTTCTATTGACAATCTCTATATGGTCATCTATTTGCAGGAGTAGAGCGATGCCGCAGACCAAGTAGCTCAGAGGAAGTGTCACTCTTACAACTGCGTTGCAGTGAGGCGGGCAGGAAACTACATCCTATAGTGACTGTAAATGTGTACTTCTCGCAGCTTCGAAATTAACACACGTGTAGCGCACGGTGTGTGGCATTCTGCAGAAGGTTAGGCTTGGGTGATGGGTGAAATAGCCCACCATGGTTCGGACGATTTCATTTTCACTATGAAAGAAGAACAACGGAAGCTATAGATGATATTCCGTAGCTGTATTCCCAGTAGATATGCTTTCTTTTGTAATAGGTATTCTCCATGCCGTTGAATACACCATCTCTCCGATCCGTAGATGTTTGAACTGATACCTCAGTCACGCACCTGTCTCATCACTTCAGTAGTACGAAATAACACGTATCGGAACTGCTTTAAACGGAACACTGGTGCGGATGTTGCAAACAAACTCAAGTGAAGGAAGATTGTATATATACTGGAAAACGTTTGAACCAACGGTCATCTTAATCAAATGTGTGGCAGTTACAGTAGGTTAGTTACATAATTCCAGCTATCCCCTTTAATCCGATAGTCAACAATCTATAACAATCCATTATGTTTAATTAATCCTAACCAAGCATTTTGTGCATTCCACTTTCCAAGTGTTTCCATCCAACCGTTTGTATATAACGAAAATCGGCTACACCTCATTTCATGTGCAAACCAGGTAATCTGGTTATAACGTCGTTTATCAGTGGTGCAACTGTTTATGAATATGTGGCACAGCCATAATAACGGAACAATTAAAATTAGGCACTAACAATCATCAAAATTAACTAGAGGTTAATCAATCCGTTAGATTGCACAACATATACCAATATACTGCATCAACATTCATAATAATGCAAAGTTCACTCGCTATACCTTGTTATGCTTGAAGATCTCATCATCCTGAATTTCTGATCGCCACGTTGCTTCATTTCCTACCACACTGTTGATTCCATCTCAATCATAGCCTTTGGCTAACCTCTGTTTTTCTCAGACCTGTGCACAATCAGAATAATGCACACTGCAGTGACTTAATTGCAAGCTGTTTCAGATGGGTCGTCGAGCCAGGGGTAATCGCCAAATACACGTAGGTCGATGGGAAAACTATTATTGGCAGCCTGACCAATAAAACTTGGTGTGGATGGGCATGTCCAGTTTTACATGTTCTTGTCAATTGCCCATTCCCCGTACCATTTAAACCTAGTGATTATCCTAGCAACACTTATGAATGAAGCCTTATGGTGCATTACATACTAATCATCTGCAAGTATCAAGGCGATAAAGCGCGATTGACTAATATACTATTGTGCCCCAAAACCTTGAGCTCCGTGTAAGTTAAGTACGGTTCCACCAACAATCTTCAATGTCCGATTATCTACCTCGTCCTCATTTATCACGCACACAACTAGTGGCATCCGGTTTTGTTCAACACACATTACGGAGATTTAACCGGCGCCAGAGAGGCTTATCGGGATCATAACTAGGTCTGAGTATGACATCGACTCGCACCCGTGGCACAAGGTTAACCTGTGATGGCAACATTAAAATAGAATGGACCAGGGTGTGAAACTGCCAGTTTGCAGCGTAATTCACTGTGCATCCCCCTCAATATCATGCAAGGCTCGATAAACCGGTCGCCGTCGCACTGTCTTGGCTAGATAGCTTTCAATTACCGTTGTCACCTGGACATTTGTTCACCGTGTGGTCCGATTCCAGTTCACTACGTGCACGTCAATCGCCCAAAAGTGTTGGGCTTGCACCGAGTAGATGTGACGGAAACCCGGTGGTTAGGTGTATACTACCGAAACGAGTGTAAAAACCAGTGTCTTCTGATGAACAGCAGCTGAAATACCTGGCGAACGATGAGAAAACTACACGTTGAAAAGAATGCGTAGCTCAGGTGTGGACCACCCGAATTCCAATTGAAATGCGCCTCTACATACATCTTAAAAAAGCCCTTGAGAGCGTTTTATTGCTTTATTTCTGTTAACGGCTGACACATATTGACAGTCAGAGTTTTGGACCGAAAGTAAATTCATTATCACACTGTAGATGAAATCAAAACTCAAAACAGAGTTTGTCTGGCAAGATGTAGGCAAATTTAAAACATTAGATTATTAACGCCCTGATAATACTGCAAGCAACTGTGAACCAAAGACTATTCGGTTTGTAAGAATTAACTTCACTGAACGCTGAACAAATAGTGCTGGTAGATAGGTTTCAACGTCAAAGAATGAGAGTGTTACCATTTGCATCCAACTTCAATCGATTCTTGACTACGTACAAGGCAGGTAAGAACGCTACATTTCTAGAAGAAAAAACATCTGTAATTCAACAATTTGTTAAGAGAAGGAACCAAGAGCGGTTAACATATGACATGAATTAGCACAGTGGCTATACAGATCCCTGCTGAGATTGGGTTGTGTTGGCAAATAAAAATGATTGACAGTTATACAAACATTACGGACTCGCAGACGTTTTGAACAGGAATAGAAAACACATCTGTCAAAATTATCGAATTCGGTTATGCAATGGTGACTGAAATTTATCCCGTTACACTCGATTAAAAGAAAAGGTTACTAGGCTCACTGTCAACTACTGATGAAGTGGAAGTATCCAACAAACGGACGGTTTCTTCTTCCCTAATTGTATTGACCAGATTTGTTTCCAAATTCATGCTTAGTTACGTTTCTTTGGACAAATGTTCTGACGCTCACTTCTAAGTGGTTCATTGCCATTGATACCTCCAAGACCCGCCAATACAAGCAGGAGAATTGACCATATTTCGTTTATCGGATGTAACACGAATCAACCGTACTCTGAGCAACACTGTGACAGAAAGGGACAAAATTAAAACACACAGTGATTTAAGCAATAAGAGTAGTTTTCATTCTGAATAAGACCGGAATCACTAGCTGCTGAGCTTAATCAATTCACAGGCTGATATTGATCGATCTTACGTGAGTAGTCTGTAAACTCGTAGGCATCCACTTAGGGCCACTGATGGGTAACTGTTTTAACCTTCTGTGGACCAAGCAGCATAATGCACGTTGAAAATTGAATCCACGTTCTATACGCATCGTTACAATTGTGGTTAAGGCTAAATGCAAAACCTCTGGTAGTCTCTGGTGGGCTTGTGGTGAGCACTTGCTGGTGGATTCGTTTCAGCTTATGACGAAAAAGAGTGCCGTTAATAAGGAAAGTAACTAACAACTAGCCCAGCAGTTCCAATAAACTTGACCCTTCGGGGGTACTGGATGTGTGGTTGGGCTACCGTGATGACAACCGTTCGCAGGTCATGGGTTTGATTCGAAAGCGTACTCAGTGCTGATATGATACAACGCACTAAAAACGGTCATCCACTACTATCTACTGGGAAGCTTACTGATATAAAGTGTTTTTATTGCCTTCCCTGATGACCCCTTGACTTTTGACGTGAGCCACGAAGTGGTGGGTACCGTAACTCCGCATTTCTAGTCTGTGAAAATCAGGTCTCTCTGAATACTGTTTCACTATTTAACCTTTGAAAAATTAGCGTTATCAACAATTTAAAACGTCTGTGTGAAGTAAACATCCTTTCGTAAAAGGAAACCTACAAAATACTTGCGTCTGGTTTCATCAATTAACGTGGAATCCATTGGACAATACTATGGTCAATAATGTAGCGTTTCGGTGACGGGCGAAAAGTGATTACCTGGTGTCAACTCTTTGGCTCGTTTCATCAACTGTTTTTGGGTGTTCGGGTCTACGACATCCTTGCTGCAGTCAGATAACCGGATGAAGAAACAAAAACGGATCAGTTAGTTGATGGCAAGAGTCCGCTGCTAACGGGTGCAATATGTGGTAGTAGACGACATTTTGCCGGAGTACCCAAACTGACCACGCAGGCTAGGGGTCAATTCTCTTTTGTCTATTCATAGGTAAGTGGGTAAGA
This sequence comes from Paragonimus skrjabini miyazakii, assembly GCA_014338405.1. NCBI lineage: Eukaryota > Metazoa > Platyhelminthes > Trematoda > Plagiorchiida > Troglotrematidae > Paragonimus > Paragonimus skrjabini miyazakii. Next base: position 148,386 of record JTDE01000049.1, on the reverse strand, counting down.
CGCGGATGTATTAGTTCAACAATTATTTCAAGTCGGTGCCAAGTAAGTTATTTCGAACAACGAGCAATATATTCACATGGGCCCTAGCCAAATGGTAGTTAGCCTACGGATGTGGACGTTGGTAATCAGAAGTCGACATAACTGTGGGTTACATAACCCAAAGTTTCTTAGGTGGTCGGAATCGATCCTTTCAAATCTATTGAAAGGAACTTCTAGACGAGTTGAATTTTTGGAACACAACTATTTCTACAACTTCTTTTGGCATTTTAAATCACTTTGATAGTATTGAGTTAATATACTGCTGGTTGTGGACGTTTGTTTGAATCACCAAGTTGATGAGACCATTGATTTCAGAGTATCATATTTTTTAATCAGGTTACATGAAGTTGCTTATGACTTTCGTTTATTATCACTCATTGTTCACATCTCCACCGTTTTGTAGTTATCCATTTGTTATCAAAAGCTCAATAGCTCAGTTTGAGTAAACGAGCGCTTCTAACGATCATGTTGTTGGTTAACACTTCAGAACCATCTTGACTGACCAATGGCTTGATAGAGTCATTTGACCTAGCGCCCACCTGGGAAAAGGGACACGTTGAATTTCGGTTACCCACACAAAAATAACAGGAATTAATTAACAGGTCCTTCGACCCGATGCAATTATACCATTTTAAGTGGTAATTAGCCTACTGGCGATTGTTGCTTGCGTTATTAACCCATTTCACACTAACATATCGAATATTTGCCATTTCAGGCAGACATCTGAAAGATGTGAAATTGTCTTTAGTGGCTCATTCTTAAGTCACGATAATCATGGAGATGTCAGTATGACGTGATAGAGCAGAAAATCCAAAACCTAAGATTACCGAATGAGAAGTTACGAGCTTACATTAAAGTAGCTTGTAACCGACGGTAGTTGAGTATCCTATGGTGATCGTTGGTAATCTATTACCAGCTAACTTTGAAAATCGTGATGACGTTTACGAAGAGGTTTATGTCCGTGATGTGCGTCAAAATAACCTGTGTGATTTTCAGCAACCCGTTCCAATCGAGCTCAAAGGAAATGCCACCATTCACTTAGACATACGTCCAATCATATGCAAGACTACACTGTAAACTTGAACATACGAACACTGTTTGATCGCTAATTTGTCCTTCACTAACTAAATGGTAAACACAATTAACCGTTCCGTTGTTGAAAAGGTGCACTTGAGTAACTGGTTAACGCAACGGCTACTTAACCTCTTTCAAACAGAACCTATATGACCATCTTTCTGTTTACTGTCACTTGTCACAGCGTCTAATAAATTACTGCATGGATCCACTTACCAACAACAAGTATTTAGACATCCCGACCGTTTAGTTCATCATATTGTGTGAGCACATTGAGTCTGTCTTTACTTTGAGAATTAACTAAGGCCGCTATTTTGGTTGACGAATGCATAAATATTAGAGAACTGTATAGAATTTTAGATTGCTGCACAGCACATGCATCCCGCAAGATAATGTTGCATCAACATAAACGCTGTTGTAAAACGATAGGTTGGCTTTTGTTTGGGTAGTCTTTAAAAAAAATAACTGCGCAAAACAAGGAAACAGTGGTTCGATAAAACTATACTACCACTTCAGTCTGGCATGAATTTTTCAGGCTAAGGTGTTGGCACAATCTTATCTGACCATGTGGACGTCAGATGCTTTGTAAATCGGATGTGAACCGTTTACAATCAACATTACCTGCACGAGTTTTGTTGAGAGCGGTCACATGGGAAACAATTCACTTTGCTTTTTTTTATCTCTTTCATGCTACCAGAAAGCAGACTCGTCGACTCAGAAATAAAGAAAAGCTTTAGTATCTACTAGGGAATCTATGCAAATCACGTAGATTATAAATTGCTACACCGGTTGGGGCTATATTGCGAACGTACGTCTTACTAGTGCCCTATGAAATAACTGCACAGGGGATAACTTTGTCACAGCCAGTTTTCATAATTTCATAACAATTGGTTTTTATAATCGTTTTAAACAAAACGCAGCCCAATGCTTTCTAATGCAGCTAGTTTACTCTTTTCAAACATTATCGCTACTATCTTGAAGACAAGCTAGAAACTGCCAAAAGTTCGGGTGGCATGTCACCGTGTATATATTTTTTCAAGGTATTGTCACGGCATCTGGTCACTCGTTCTGTCCTAGCAACTTTTGTGGCCACATGCCCATCGTGAATGATCTACCTCTTCGGGAAGATTAGACTCGGATGGTGTGTTGTAACATTTAGTTAGTTAGATAGTTAGGTCTCATCTAAGACAACGACATGAATTCTGTCAAGATGTTAAGCTTAAATAATTATTTTAATGATCTCATTTTTTTATATCTTGAAGCGATTTGATAAAAATTCTGTCAAAGAAAGAAAGATCGGAAAAAATTGCTTGGAACGCCATCACGTTGGCTCCAACTGTATCATTTCAACAATTGCGTAAGTAGTTGTATATGATAAAACTTATTGAAATTTGTGTGAATTTTTAATTATTGCACCTTGCAGCCATAAAATGCACGTCATTCGCCCAGCTTCTAACCTTTCCATTTAGATATTTCACTCATCCGGCTACGTTTGAGAAAATAAGCGGTTGACTCAAGCTCCGTATTTGTGAGAGCTAAACCTTAGTGCACAGATTTGCCTCAACTGACAAATGAAATACGATTCGCATTCCAAGGAGGTGACCCGGTTGATTGCTGAATCAGCGACTTTACGCTGCACACAAATGAATTATCACAAGTAAGCTGCTTGATAGCCTCGTTTTTGCGTAAAATTTAAGGTGTTTAGCCATGTTCAGAACAAATGAGATACCTTCCCCATCGTCTTCAGTTTATCACTTTGGGATCAGGACTTTTTTCATAAACCTAAAACAATACGTCTACTTTAACATGTTGATCAAAACGTTTGACTATTGACATATGACTTAGGATTCTACCAGCAGTACATTAAGTCCCAGTAAAATTTAATCGCACATTTCACATTCCGACATACACGGTTTTTATTGTGTAGAAGATGAAATCTTTGGCTATCCGCCACCATAAGTTTTACCAGTAAAACTTGTAAGGACGCAGTTTACGACGTTAAAGTATATAATAGCTTATTGATTACAGAGGTTGCATTCATCGACTACTCATTAACGCTGGTTAACGCCTGAACGTAAGTCAGCACGCTTAAAACATTTTGACTATATATTTAAATCCTAAAGGGGCAACACTTACATAAATATCCTCAACTAACCGCGTAACAATTGCGTGCAATTGTTTTTATGACTGCTTTAATTAGTAAACCGGAAAAGTAATATTTCAGCAAATAACGTTTTGAAAACGTGTACGTAGTTGCACATGGTTAGGAGTTTTTAAGAATACTTATGTAACTCTAGATCTACTAACATAAGCACAAATATGTACAATACTTTACGACCATTATTAAAAAAACCTTCCAGAAAAGAAAATAATAGTTTCTTTATATCAGAAAACATCCTTTGTGGATTGTTGTATGTTGCTTCTTTTAGTTATTAGACTCGATAGATTAGTATTAACATGAAAGACAAATTTCCTATGGAAATTATAGACATGCATTGGTCTATTGATTATAGTTAGTCTGACTCACAAGTTAGTCACCATTTAATCCGGGCCTATGCTGTTTACATAGTAAGAAGTGGATCCAGACTCTTAACTGGGATTACCTGATGAACGGTAACTATCAGGAAGACGAATTTTCTATTCCGGAAGTTTTTGCTCATACGTCTCCGCCTGTAGTAACATATCTTGTATGTTGGTGTTTAAACTTACAATGCCGTATAAAATCTTCCTAACTGGTTACAAAATTCCAGTTTCTATACACCCACACATTGTACTTAACACTTAACGTTCAGAGAAGCCATAACGTTCGTCACTTGGCAGAATGTTCAAAAAGTCTTATTTCGTTTTAAATGAAAGACAATCCTCTTTAAATAAAATTCGCCACAGTATGAGGTTTGGTATAAATAATATACATTTAAGTGTGTGAATAAAAATTCATTCGATTTAATCTTATGAAACTTCATCAACTTTATAGGATTTCCATATTCATTTCAAAAAAAGTACTTTCCGCTCAAATTGTCTAGGCGTAATCATCGTCGTTGTGACCTGTTTGAGGCCAAATTCCATTAATTACTGACCAACCCCATTAGTATTCTAGCCAGTAGTTATTGACTTTTCAAAAGCGCATTTAGACAGTACTCATCGTGATTGTCCTGCTAGGCTTCATTGGACTCAGTCGGTCTAGCTGCCATTAGTCAGTTACGACCTGCAAAGTCGTAGTACTCAACATCCACAACAGTAATTCAATGTGCAATTAAGGAGCCATGGGCTAAGTTGGCAACTTATCGAACTGAAAACTTAATAGGTGAAAGGATTAATTTCTCAAGGATAACTGAATATTAAAAAAACTGAATTAACTGAGGATGAAAGAAAAGATACAAAATGTGTTATAATGAAAGCAAAACTAACTGTTGATTTAAAATTAGTGGAACGAGCAGATAGAATGCCTCTAGTTAACGCTATTAAACATACTGCGAGCGCAGAACGAAATCCTGTCCTGCGTAACTCAATACGGCAAGCTATCAGTAGTTTAACAAGACAAACTTTTCGTTTTCACGACTGCTAAGAGTTGTTCACCATTGCCAAACCCTGAAAAATGGGGTACTATTAAGTTCAACTTCATTTAGATTCCATACTAAGATATGTCTACGATTAGCTCAATTTCTTATATGCGTTAAAATAGATAATCCGTCTTAAAATCAACTGTTCATCGGAGTGATTCTGAGTTGGAAAAATTATGCAAGTTACATCGATCACACAGTGCAAAGTATAAACGGTTCATCTCACCAAATAGTGGGTTGTAATTAACATATTCAGAGAATCAGAATATGTTACACAGGTTGGATTCTTTTCAACACCCTGTGACTAATTTAAACATTCCGTAAAATCAACAGTGAAGCCTTTCATGACACGTATGCTGTTCATATTTGCAGAATCGGCAAACAGGTACATATGGGTTGTTTAGTATTATAATCTTCGAAGTTGAGTTGCAGTTGTGCAACCTATCTTTAGACGAGCAAAATAATGAAAATTGGAAGTAGTGGTAAATCTGTCTGGAAATACAACGCAATTAATTTACAGAGCTTGGCATAAAAGTGTTAGTGAACGTTTTTAACACGCAAGCTTTATACAAATGCAACGCGACGCACCTTTAATACACATGGACACAACAGACCCAAATCACCACATTTTGGCAATCACCTTCACTGCTTTCAGTGGTCTCCCTCGACTGCGATTCTGGTCTACATCGCGAATAACTTACCACCACAGGCGTAGACAGAAGCTAGAAATTTTTAGCTCCATGTAGAAAATGTCCGTAAGAATTTCTTCCCCTTTAAATTTACATTACAACCCCTAGTAACGAGTAGAGAAAATGAATTTTCGATTGTCAAGGTCACCACCAGACTCCAGTCAGACTTCAAAGTCCGGACCATCATCCCGAGTACGTTGAAACCCCGACAAGCTTAAACAATCTAACTTTAGTAGCATCGGTAAATCCCTGAATTTCAGTACACATTTTCCCATATTCACCGACAACGGTGGTAAAGCACACTCAGTGTTGACAAGTACTTGACATGTAGCTTCGTGTGGTGGTCGAAGTTAGACGATTGTAGTAAAACAAATGTTGTCGAGTTAACTACACTTCTCTGAATACCGCGCATTGGGAATTACGGCCGGCAAAGATATCTCAGAAGAAAATGTTAACATAAGCTAGAAACCAGCGGAGAAGAAATGCTATCTGACAATAATGAAATTGTTTACACCTGTATCCAGTCGTCCATTTCGAACTCCTTAAGCATGTTATACCGAGGCTGCAATATCGCGGAGATTCCATCCTGACGTCTCATAAGTATGCTCATTTTAGTGAAGCGACACAGAGAGTCCAATGTCAGCTGGAAGTTGATGCGTCGCCTATGACCGTCTGTTGTATAGGGTCAAAACTTCTGCTTAGAAAAATAGAGTTTTGCCTTCTTTCCCCACGATAAATGTTTTGTGGATGAAGGAAAAGGTGACCAGTCATTTGCAAGGCAGTTCTCACATACGTTCGTCGCAGTGAGTCAGCGCGATTCAGTACACTGTTCTTGTGAAGCAACCAGCCACTCAAAACACGTATTTTTGGCTCACTATTCTAGTTCGACTGACTGATAACTTGTATCCCTAGCCTCTTCTTTTCGTTTAGAGTTGAGTCCTAAGTAGAGGGCTTTTGACCTTGCATAGTATTGTATTTAGGTTAACTGCCGCTAATGAGATCCTACTTCATTTAATATCCTGGCTAAATGGTTATTTTACAAAGATCTAATATGGCCCTTTATTAAACCTGTAAATCTACTTCAAAGATGTATGAATATCTCGTTAACACAAACAAACCATAAGGGAATGAGAATCTTGAGAGTTTAAGTCAATCATGTAAAGTAAACTAGCCTCAATAAAAGAGGTGCCCAGATTTATCTGCCCTTTAAAAACAAGAAGATAAATTTTGTCCACACCAGTTTAATGAACTGCACACAACAGAACTATAGCCTGCACGTTCTATCTGAAATATACATGTTGTCTATTTTTGGGGAAATGAAGTTTATGCACAAATTACACGTGTCTCTAACAGTCAGGAATACATTAAAGGAGCTACGTTGAATGGATGAAACATGCGAGTAATCAAAACTGCCACATTAATGAGTAGTTTCTCGGTGGCACACTTGAACACTTTTTATTTCGTTCGTTCACTCACGCATGCGTACGTCGCTAACACGTAAAAAAGCACTGTAATGTCTGGTTAAGGTCAACTGTGCACCTCATACGTTCACATGAAGTGGAAAATAATATTAAAACCGTTGAATTACTCGCGTTGAACCACCTACTTGTGGTAACGACTGCGGAGCCTCCGTGCAAACGTTGACTATCTAGAAGTTCAGCAACTCCAGAGAGGACCGACCACTCTAATTGGTTTCATTGTACTAGCTATTTTTGATCAAGAAGATGAAAATCCGCCAAAATCTCCGCCGCGACATCTACCAGTAAACAGGTTAGGCGAGCGCAATACAGCTGTTCAGAAGTTAGCCAGATATGTCAATCGAACGCTAGTTTATCGGGGCTTTCTCATGTGCACCGACGCTGAGATGGTGCAGAATATGAAGTGGGTGCTTAACCTGCTTCACGTTTTGACTACGCTTATTGTGACAGCAGCTTTTGGAAGAAATCTGGTTCCACTGAACACATGAGAAACGCACATCACGTCAAGCGCAATCGCGGCAAGCTCATGTGTGTGAAAACCATCGGACCAAATTGATGTCAGTAAGAATCGGTCTCTAGTGTCAGACTTACAAATGAGCTGGCTCCATGGCACTCCACTAGGCGCCAACTTCATCACCGGCCTCTGTCACATTTCTCTGACCTTACCCAGAACGTGTCTGTGTGAAATGAATTGGCAGAAATATACTGCCCCCACTGACAGCCTGACTACCGCCTCACGGACAAATCTAACTTTCGATATCGAGTTTCAAGCTGTTGAGCACTCCGAGTGGTTTTCCTGTTCGAACCAAGCAGCAGCAACTCAACTGAAGTCAATGGCAAGGCTTTTTACATTGCACTGAATCGCTAACAAATGCCCGCGGTCTCCATACGGACATTTTTACAGTGCTACAGGCTAGGTCAATTTCAAACGTGCATGCCTCACAAGCTTTTTGGTACACTAGGCAACTGGGCACTCGGCGTCGTGCTCTTGACGTTGCAGAAACCTACAGAACCAGGAGGCAGATATGAAAAGTTAGCTACCTTGAGATCTAAATCCTGTACCAATAGCGAAAGAAGGATGCTGCTCTTGCGATTCTGCCTAGAAACTGGAGAACTGTCTACAAGACGAAATGCGGCTTTCCGGGTAATTCCAACAAGTACTGGTCCGAGATGTTATCGGTTCATCCGCACATTAACGAACGATTAGTACGCGAGGTTCTCCCTCCTGACTTGGCCTAGGTCGATTCGATCACTGGAGGGGAAGTTTGTTCACCAACATTCCCATCTCGTGCAACTCACCAGTGGAGTGACTGTTCTTCAGTCAATGTTTAGTTCTGAGGAACTAGGTCAATGATGATCCATTAGGCCCTATTATGAAGGGTGTCAATGTTCATGGTGTAATAGCGAGAAACAAGGAGGAGGTGCATGCGGCGTGAATGGATAAACTTTACCATGTGTTACATGACCGTGGTCTACAGGAAGTGTCTAGCTCACCTTTCTCCAATTGTCGGCTGTTGATTCCAGATCACATTTTCTCCAGGATGTTTATTCGTGCTATCCTGCTCCAATGTGATCTTCAAACTAATACCCAGAATTCCCGAAGTTTTCAAGGTGACCACTCAGTTATCTGTCCAGGCAATCAAACCCTCGTTCATATTCTCCAATTCTGCTGGATCATTCATGATGTGCGCTGTGCTCGGCACAATACCATGGCCAAATATTTGGCAAAAAGGCCGCGCAATATCAGATGCCTAGTCTTCGAGGAGCTACGAGTGCCAACGGCGAGCCCATTCATCAAACCCGACGTTATCGCAGCTCTTGATTGTGCCGCTGTGGTACTGGACGTCACTACAGTGGACGGCTGTTAAAGCCGATTTGTCTGGACAGAGGAGGCTGTGAAGTACGAGATCGACTGTGATAATACCATTATTTAGTCAGCCCTCCATACTATGGGGTGTGACGTGATCTTTATTTCTCATTCACCTGTGATCATCATTTCTCATGACAACATAAATCCATCTTCTCGCTATGCGATTCCCCGTCTGGGACTGCCCTCATACGTAGCCACTGATTTATGTCTACTGATTATTCTAGGTTCCCTGAAAATCTATGACACATTTATGCGGGGAACCTGGCGTTGGTTGTTGCTACTTTCTGACGGCTGTCTCACTATGAAGGACATTCCTCCGTTCCAATGCGTTAGCCTTTATTGTGATAGCACCCCTGTGCCCTAAAGAGCTTTTGATTTCGACAGACTCTTATTTTATTCTTTCTTTTTGCTAACATATCACACTGGTAATTTTTCATTTGATGGTTGGACTTATTAAAGTTCTCTACACCTATGGAAATACTTGCGAACTGTTCAATGTTGTTAACCCTGTAGCGCCCTACATTTGACAGACAGTAGGCTTTGATGTTGCTTGTTCTTTTCACATTTTTATTGTTTGAATGCTGTTTTCACCTTTTGAGTTTTGTTTAAATGCAGTTGTGTGAACATCTCTTCAAAATAAGGAATAACACATCTGGTAGGATCCGAATAGGGATAATCAGTTGAACTTAATATAAACTTTTATGAAAGCTTACCATATATCACCAAGTTAAGTAGAATAATGTACGTTAAAATGTCTCAATGGAAAAAACCTTGTTGCAACCAAATTCTGCCTAAAAACAAAAAAACCTGGCGTCAGTATGTAGTCCACGTTACACAGAAGATACTAAACCCCCGCATATATATTTGTATTGAGAAGTATGTGGTGAGTCACATAGTTACCTTATGGTCCACAACATCCGCATCCGACCTCACTGATTTCGAATTGTGCACTTGGGTTTTTTCTGAGATTAGATTTGCATAACGTCCAATAAGTCTTGTTTCCTCTTCAGCAAACGTGTTGCTTTCCAATTTGTTGCCTAAACTTAAACAAAAGTTTGAAATGTGCTTTCTAAGTCGCACAGACAACGTTGTTCATTTCCTACAATCAGTAAGAGAACGGTCCATTAAACTGCACATGTCAACTTTTTTTCGAACAAGGTTACAGTAACCCAAAACAAATTTGGTTGCAAAAACAGTAGAGCGCGAAAATAATGAACACCGCTATTGTAACGTGCGGTAGAAACAAACAAGCGCGCACAAATTGAAGGTGAATTGCGTAACAGGGCGTGCTGCTGTGTTTTTGACGCCGTTTCCGTTTTTGTTTGTGTGAGTCGTGTGCATGGCTTACAGGGAGCCTTTGGCTCATGTTTGTTTCTTGTTGTTTCCTTTTACAGAACTGTTGCTGGAAATCTCTACTTCGGAGGAACAGTGTCCCCCAATGTGTCCACGTTGCCCCATAGTTGATCTACAAGTGTTACGGGCAGTCAGAGTGAAGACGGCCGGCGTACAGGTTGAACTATAATGAGATGTTCTCTGTAATGAACTGAATACCTCTTCACTGTAAAGCATGTCTTGTATTTATAGTGAACAGCGTTCTTGTATAGAAAGTCCCAATTCGAAATCAAAGCAGCCGTCTGCACTGGCTACAACAAAGTATGAGGATCCAATATAATGCAGCACCTCTCCCGTCGTTATTGTTTGAACGTTCACATTAGTTTGGCACGTTAAGTGAAAAGGAAATCCAGTTCACAGGCGCATGAGTAAACCAAACAGAAATTAACTAATTTTGTCTGCTATTTGTATTCTACTTAACCACCGAATGAACGCCTTTTTGTTGGATGATGTAAACGACCTTAAAAAACAGTTTTATATAGTCCCCTCTTCCTATCCAGTTACCATCTCTTCAGACGGTGTCTTTTGTCAACTGTGTTTGTTTATGAACATTTGGGGTAACCCTTCTATTGTAGGACATAAGTTGACAATTCTATTTCCTTCGCAAGCTTGTTACGACTATACATTTTCATGGTCGTGTAAGCGCTGTATTAAATAATGTTCGCTTATGATGGATAGATGTGAAGCCGCTGAAATTTAAGGACAGACCGAACCATGTGGAGTTCTCTTCAAGTCGAACCACATTCCCGGGTGACCTTTGAGTACGTCTGAAAATGACAGGCAGTTGTTGGTTTCATATTTAAACGTAATCTTCAGGCTAGGATAATAACCATCTAGGCATTGCATTGATCGACTGAATACTAGCGTGTCGTTGAGTTAGTGAGTTAGTGACAAGTGCTCTATGTCCTCAGTCAGTCTTAACTCAAATGTTAGCGTAAAAATTCTGCTTTAATTGGACCTGATAAGCACTCGATGGTAACTCCATCAGCTTGACAGTAGAATTGCTCTAGTGAACGAAAACTGGCATTTTGGGTGCGCAGCAATAAAGTTTCCTCCAGTGTATCTGTCGAAATTGGTGAGCCCACAAATATATTCAACCGCTTCGTCCGGTAGGAGATTTGTGAACAGTGACAGAGGGACCACAGAGCAAATCAGTCCTTTGGCGAGGTTAATTTCGTTGAATATACTAATCAATTCAAAGAAATCATCAAACGAAAGTTTTCGAAGTGTTCCTTTTAGTGGAGCAAAAATAGTGACTACCCAGCGTATCAACTTGTGATAAAAGAAGCTTGCGTCAGTGGATGCGGTGGTCCGTATTACTGGGAAATGACAATGGTGCAGAAAAACAAAAACCGCCGATCTCCTCAGTCCCTAGACACGTCCTGATCACTAATCATTCTATCGATTTAGCTTGTGCATTTACAGTCCTGTAACTTCACTTCCAGTGTTTCTTGTTTACTAAAAGGACCGCCATTATTTCACTCTACCCTTTCTCGCCCGTATTCTGCCTCAATACCTTGTGTAATGTATATATTTGGGCTCAGCTGGAATAAGCTATTACAATTACGATACTGTTTAAAACTTGTATGTGATGAAATGTTTTCATAAATGACACAAAAACTGACTACTCTGAAATCCATTTCGACTTTCATTTGAAAATATAATGTGTTTTTTTGCCTTGATTAGGAACGTGGACACAACTGTCTCAAAGCGCTTCTGACAACCAAATTAGTACATTTTCGTTCCAACAATGGAGACGTAGATTGTAGTACTTGTCTTTACTAAACGAGCAAACGCATCTAAGAGATCCGTAATTTCAATGAGATAAGAGCAGAACTCACTGATGAAACACATATTCGGTGCAAAAATTGTTACGCATGTTGATTCGTATCTATACTGAGCCATCCCCTCGCTAGGAGTTTCAAATTCTTTGTATGATTAAATTGTGAGGCAACACCAGAAATCTTTACCATGCAAACTGAGCAACTTATTCTAGCCAGTTCAGTAACAAGTTATGCTTTTAAATTTTTCATCAAACCAACACTGTGTTTGTGTTCGAAGAACTTGAACATTTTCATAGTTAAATTTCCACCACAATCAATGCGAAGACAGGAATTTTGTTAAAGCGCCAGTGTTCAGTTTGAATAACTCTAGCCTACATTTAATATTAGCCTAATGATTCAGAATTCGTTAGATATAACCAACATTTCCAACTGAATGCTACCCACATTTGATCTAAACCTTAGCATCCAAATAGGTCTTGCGGCAAGTCTATAACTTTTCCAAACTAAGATATCTCGATGTCAAATTATAATATGCCAGGAAACTGCGTCTAGGCAAGTTAACTTAATTTACTGTTTGCAACTGACAGGGCCCCATCATCCTTGTGATTTTAAGTTTACCCGTGTACGCATTAGTTATAAGGTCCTGTTCGCCCTTGAAATCCAGTTAACCCAATTGAGACATAATAACATTGAGACATCAATAATTTGGAAAAGGTAGAGCTTGAAGCGGGTGGGCCAAACAGCTTATCTGAGTGCAAAGGCTGAGGTCTAGTGTGTGTGTGTGTGTGAAATAATCTAAATTCAGGTGTATCTCAAAATGAAAAATCGTACTGTTGTATGACAGGCACTTTCATTGTGAGTGGTATACCACCCACAAGTAGTATATTACCCACAGGCGACATTCAGGAACAAAAGGGCAAACTTCGAACGCCAGGGAGACGACGGACAAAAAGAGACTTTTGAAACACTGTGAACGCGCTATGGCGGAAGTTCCACCAAGGCGAATGACAACGTATTGTCACCCGATGTATGTGAGTCCATGTCTGACGTGCAAGTGAGTGTGCGCGTTTGTGGTTTAATTTTTGACATGACCTGTACGGGAGTTTGTGCAATAAACGAATTCTCAGACCAATCGTCTCTTGCGGTCACAACAGTACTAGTCTAATTTTATCACTCCATAGAAGTCTACCTCACAACAAACATTCGTTAGCACATACTCGCTTAACAATCGCCTGATCACCAACATTTATTTGATCAAAAATAACAGCATTACTCTTTCCAGTCCGTTAATCGTTTCATTATAAAGCATGGCTAAGACACAGACAAACTATATTCATCTACTTCATTTTTCATCGATATGACCGATTGTCACTTGTGAATCATAAATTACTCAACATAGCACCCCTATACCTATGTGTGTAAACTGGTAGGTATACTTATGCCACAGAACAATGTTTTTGACGCAGTTCATACACTTTCAGTATATAGGATTTGCACAATTTGTTCAAATTCTATTCTGCACCCCAATCTAAGGTGATTTTTGGTTTGATAGTGAAGGGCACGCGTTGCCTTGTTCACATTCAAGCCCGCAAGTCAAGCATCTCTACTATATTAATCTGGTGCTTTTAAGAAATGTTGAATAGAAGTGACGGATATCTGAATCACTAAATTTTGTTAAACTTACCTTTTTGAGGCGTGCATATGTTAATAAGAAGACCACATCTCTTTATCTACTAGTACAGGAGAAGGTGTTACTTCAGATAGATGGTCTAAAACGTGGTGAAGGCTTATATATATTGTAATACCCTCTAGAATCCTTAGTTATCACCTTACAGTTCGATAATGTACTACTACCCGACGGCCACATCAGCAGCAGAGTTTAATTCATCTGTAAAATTGTCTGGTTTCAAAATAGAGCTGTTTGTAAACTCGTGTATGGGTTTTGTTTCCCAGACTACTGGTGAAAATGTAGCTGCATGCAGGGCCAAAAGCATACATGAAAAACGATTGAAGTATGTGTGGTAGGTCAACTTGATTTGAATCACTTCGGTGCATTAAGTCATCATTCAATTTTAGAAAACGTCATCAGCCCTGGCTTTCACTGGGTGATGTATATGCCCAACTTTTTGTTACCTTAATGTATGAACTAGGATTGTTCTGGTGGGTCTAAATAGCCAGATGTGCGATGCAACGATTGTATGGGAACTTCACAGATATGCACCATCAAGCATGTTCTGGAGTGATTCAGGTCATGCTGAGTTTTCTTTTGCCTGTTTCGCAATAAGTCGTATAGTTTTCGAAGTCTGTCTGTACGAAACAGATGGGATTAAGAATTATGTGAGATCAATGTGCACTGAAGTTCCTAGACTATGGATACCAAAGGTAGCCTATCCAACGAGTATCGATTTTAAATATATTGCATGTGAGCTTTAGGGACAAAATACCAAAAATCCATTGATGGTCCTGATGTTTTGTCGTATTTATTTGTGCGACCTATTTTGCACTCGGAATAAAGGCGTGTTAACTGAGTTTCCACTAGTAAGATTTTAAGTGAAATAAGTTGACTGAACAGTGCGTTCTGAGAGACAGTGTACCAACAGCATCTGTATGTTGTCGTTTGGTAAACCAGTTTTGTCATGAGGTATACTTTACTTATCGAATTGTTTACGCTGTACAAAATTTCGTTCTTTGACAAAACTTTTGAGATCATTGAATGAGGGCTATTTACCTGTAGTACGTGTCTGTAGATGGTCATTCGCACGGTGCTTGTACCAGAGTGTCAATCACTTTCCTGAACATGTATGCAAGCAACAGCCAACGTGTTACAACAGCAAATAAACTAGGAGAATCAATAGTACAATGCCCGTTTACTTGGCACTTTCGTATCAGCGAAATGTGCTAGTATCTGTGTCACCGAATAAAATTACACTTCCATCGAGCGAATGATTCAGGTTACCATGCTCACCGGCCGTTAAGCTGAAACCCTAAATCGGAACCAAGCGATAATAGTTATAAAGAACACATCATGTATAGATGTCACAAAAAATGACCAAACTAAGTTGTTCACTCTATTGTTGTTTAACACAAACGAAAGCTTTGGGATCATCACCACAGCTGCAGAGAATGTATATTTACACACCCGCCAAAAAAATAGACATAAGCGGCCTGATAACAGGCTCGAGGACTCTGAATCCGAATTTCTCATTGGTCGAGGGTTGATGACGAAAACTGGCGTATCGGAAACTTCTCTTAAAAAATAGGGCGTTACTTAAATGTATTGGTAGATGTATTGGCAGGTGACAGCGCTCTGTTCTCACACAGCGAGGACGAACTACAACGACTGGCCACGGCTTTTGTGACCGCGGCATCCAAGTTTCGATTGAATATTAACACAAGTAAGACATTTTCAGCCTTTTCCGGATGTAGGTGCTATATGTGCACCTTCACCCCCAAGTCCGTGTTAGCGGAGTTGTTTTCGGCAGCTGCACAGACTTCCGCTACTTGGGTAGCAATCTGTCCACCGATCTGTCCGTGGACCACGAGCTGAGAGTTCGTGTGGCAAAAGCTAGTACTGCTTTCGGACGTTTTGAAAGACATGTTTGAAAGGACCACAACCTGATGCCGAGCACTGAGCTCTTCGTCTACCGCTCAATGATTTTGTCTATACTGTTGTACGACAGTGAAACGTGGACATTGTACCAGCGGAATGCGCGCTATCTGGGCCGCTTTCATTTGCAATGTCTAAGACGCATCTTGGGTATTCGGTGGTTGGACATGGTTCCGAACACTGAGGTACTGCGGTGAGCAGACATTGAAGCTGATAGTGAATCAGCTTCAATGGCTGAGTCACATCTGTCGGATGGGCGATGACCGTATCTCGAAACAGCTGCTGTATGGACAACTGAGATCGGGTGAACGAAATCCTGGTGGTCAAAAGCGGAGATACCAGGATGCTGTGCAGATAAGTCTTTCACGTTGTAAAATTGATTTCAGATGTTGGGAAGACTTAGCATCCAACCGGACTGCTTGGAAAAATACAATTCGGACCGGTGTCCACGAGTTCAGAGAGCAGTTATTGCGCGGACGAGAACGAAAGCGCGCGGCACACAAGGGAACCATCGGTTTCATAGGTCGTGCTGACATGACTATATGGCGTTGCGATGTATGCGGCCGCGAATGCACTGGCCGCCCTGGATTAGTAGGTCACCAGCGTACTCATAGTGCATCGTCGGCGAAGAAACGATGAGTACGTTAAGCTCAGGTAGGTCATATCAGCATATCCATTCTACTTTTGTTAATGATTGCATCAACCAAGACCATGGTCGTTTGGCAACTAATCCGCTCCTCTTTTCAGAAACTTGAGTGTCTGCGGTCTCACACCCATTCTTCTCTTGAGCTTTGCTGGTGTATTGAATAATGAATCGTTTGCCTGATCTTTTCGTAGTTCTACTTTGAATTTTGTTTTTCAACTTTAGCCTCTCCAGACTGCACTAGCATGCACTCGTATACTGAAATGCTTCTTGTGTTAAATTTTACATATTTTTTTGTCATTGCAGTCTGTTTATTTTCCGAGAGATAAGGGTTTCCTTTTCGTGCTAGCCATTCAATTGGCTAACCAGCATTGGCCGGCTGGACACAAAGGCCTTACTCACACACCTACTGGTCTTATTCTTTCGGGTTCACACCGGATACGTGGTGTGTGAGTGGAACTGCAAGCGGTGCAGCGCAAGCCACTTGGGGTGATGGTTTGAAGCGCAGGTGTCCTTTGGCTTCGGTCACTGTGACATACTAATCCAGTTCAGAAGCCGTCAGCCGGTAGTAAAGGAAATTTGAAGTGTTGAATAAACTAGAGAGCAACTGTAGTTACATGACTGTCAACTATTGATACCGGTATATTGTTCATATGCACAAAATAATTTCGTGAGTTTGAACAACTGTATGCTCATATATATTGTAGTGCATATGTATACGTCAATACTGCATTTTCACATATAATTCGATCCAGGTAGTTGTTAAAAATCAAAAATCCACATATGAGACGATCACTCAGTGTGAACAGCTACCCTCAACCGAAACAGTCATATAAATTAATATTACTGATTAGTAGTCGGGGATTTGGTTAATTCCAATTTGAACATCACCCACGACTGATCGCAGCTATCGAATTCCCATAGACTTTCCAGTCAACCCCTTTCGAAAAGAAGCACTAGACTCGAGTTTCCCTCTCATTGGAGCTCGTCAGCAGTGCATATCCTCGCCACTGCCGGGACTAGAACTCCGGCCACGCTGTTCATGAGGTAACCGCGTTGACCATTGCGCCATTGACCTCACATTAGGCACGACCGGATTGTCATATGTGAACGCTCAACCACTTTCGCTTGTGAGTAATGATCAGGTTTCTCGATCGCCTCGAGAGGAGACACAATCACTGTCTGTTAACCCCACTCGATAACCCCACGAAACTCGAGTCTAGTGCTTCGTTCCGAAAGAGGTCGACTGGGAAGTCTATTGGAAAGCGATAGCTGCGATCAATTGTAGGTGATGTTCAACTTGAGATTAATATTAGCCTTAGGTAATGCCATCGTGATTTACAAAACGAGCAACTTGACCTGACAATTAGTCAGCAGCCACTTTCAACACGTGACTATCTGTCAGCTGTGTTACAGTTCAGCTGTTCGCTGTTTATCTTATCTAGCAGTATGTGCGGCTATGGTTACTATGGTTATGTTATTGTGCGTTTCAATTTCATAACTGTATGTCATACCATTTTAAAACATTCTGTTAACTTCACCTTGCTATTCCTATTTGGACTGTTAAATATATTGTACATTGTTGTGTCGCCTTTACTCTGTTACTAAAGCTTTTTTTTAAACTTGATCAATGATACATTTTTTAAGAAGTCAGTTACCACTACTCACATATTTGCTGCCAGAGTAGAATGTTTTCATACACTAACCATAAATGGTACCTGTATGATAAAAAACTTAAAGTTGACACGTACTCTTATGGTTCACACATAAAATAAGGTTTAGTGTGCGAGTAAATAAATTACTGTATTAACAAAAGATTGAGTTATGAATAATTTAGGTGTTCATCTGATAGACTAAGAATGAAGCAGGTTGCTTATAGGCGGCAAACGCTCTATCTGCTTAGCCACAAATCTGCGTCAAAACCTCTTATATTCTGTAAGTGGATCTAATTGTCAGCTCATTCTACTGACACATAGACTGCATCAAAAAACCAGAAAGAATGACCACTAATCAAGATTTCTTAGTCAGTATATAATGAAGTCTCCCACACTGCTGTTGAACACCGATAACGCATTATTATGGACAGCTGTACAGAATTGTAAACTTGTTAATTATTTGTTCTCCAAATGGTATTGTAACCTAACCTGTGGAACAGTCACTGCATAAGATCCTTCTGTTCCTGTCTTCAGTTTGACTGCAAACGAAGCGCAGATTTTTCCCAGTCGAGTCTTTTTCAAATTAACAAATCCAGTAAATAAGTGTTTCAC
Organism: Paragonimus skrjabini miyazakii; assembly: GCA_014338405.1. NCBI lineage: Eukaryota > Metazoa > Platyhelminthes > Trematoda > Plagiorchiida > Troglotrematidae > Paragonimus > Paragonimus skrjabini miyazakii. The sequence goes on along the minus strand of JTDE01000049.1, from coordinate 129,983 downwards.
TTTTATAGACATATAAAAATGCCATAGAGAATATCAATATCCATACAGGACTTTTTTTAATTAATGAAAATTTTCTTTTAGATCTTCTGAAAGTTTCATGAGATAATTGGTCATGCAGGAATTTTTATTTGCCATAGAACGTGAATATTTGGCATTTAAGTAGAAAAAGATTTTGGATTAAAAAATAACAATGGAGACGATTTCGTTTTATAGCTCATTCGTTTGCATGCGTATCAGCTTTAACAAAGGGCAATATCAAATACGGAGCAACAGAAAGAACAATTTTAACTCGTGCTAAAGTACATAGTTGCTTAATGGAATCTTCAGCAGTACGATACGTAAGGGCTAAATAGAATCAGACAAACGTTTGGAATCAAACAATTTATGAACTTTGAAGTACTAACAAGTAATAACGATAGATAACATCGGAATACAGCTATCACTAATGTAGTATGAAGCTATATGAAACTATATCAAATTTGGAAAAGGTTTAGGAAAGTTAATCAAATTAATAGAAGAAATATTAGAAAACAACGAAACTACCCACTGAGGATTCCATCATAAGGAAGCGATAAATTATTTAGAAGCAAAAAAAAGAAAACATCCTACAACTTTAAAAAAAAATGTATGTTCCACGTGAAAGGAAAAAGTCATCTTTGGATATATTAAGCTACAGGTTGAGATCTAAGCAGTCGATTGTGTCTATTCTATATTTGTAGACAATTGTGATCACTGGTCGTCGATTTAAGCAAAGGAAATAAAACCTTCGACATCTATCGACGTTTTCATCCCAAGTAGACTGGCCGATAAGTTTAATGACACCTTTGTCCAGAACAAGTGAAGACGTTTTATTGGGTTACTTGGTCATTGGATACGATACTGCCTGCTTACCTACAGAAAATGAGTATTATTCAGAAACTCGTAGAAAGGTTGACAACAGAGTAACAAAGTTACTATGTGTCCTGGCCAGTCGGTGACAGCCGTCTTGTCACACATGGGACTGAATTCACAATAATCACTACTCACAAGCGAAAGTGGTTGAGTGTTCACATATGATAATTTGGTCGTGCCTAACGTGAGGTCAATGGCGCAATGGTCAACGCGGTTACCTCATGAACAGCGTGGCCAGAGTTCTAGTTCCGGCAGTGACGATGATTTGCACCACAGACGAGAGCGAAACTCGAGTCTAGTGCTTCTTTTCGAGAGGGGCCGACTGGATAATCTATGGGAATGCGACAGCTGCGATCAATTGCGGATGACATTCAGATGGAAATAATATGAACCGTTTTATTGTTAATCGCCACGTGATCATGGACACTGAATGATTCTTTTGAATTTTGATGTGCTTCATCCTTTACTAAGACACTGGATATGTCAATTTATGGTCCAAATTTCATCCATATTTATTTTGACTGAACTGAATAGTAAATAAAACAATACGCTTGAAAATTTTTTTAATGTTTCTGGAGATTGCAGAACAACGCATGAGCTACAGTTTCATCATAAAAAAGACAAACCGATATTGATTCTCAGTCACTTAACAGATATTTGCACCCGCCTACGGAGGTGCATTCCCATTTATTCAACGGGTACATTCCAGCACAAAACCTTAAAGTGCCTGAGTTTAGTTTGTATCTAGCCGATGTCGACTCGTATCGCCAGAGGAAAAATATGTTAAGTTAAGTGTAGTCTAACTGACTAAGGCATCACTTCGGGTTGCTCCGTGTGGTCAAGTCACTGGTTAAGTTGCACGACAGAGAACGTTTGTGCCACGTCAATTTTGATCGTGTCACCTGGAACAGGCACCCTCTGGCAGATCGGCACACGTGAACGGTCACCATGGCTTCTAGCTCTCGTAGCCAGTTAAGCAGAACAACTTCTGTCTGGATTTAAAAAAACTAGCTCTTTGCTCTCGGAAGATGAAATGAAACAAAGGGCAAGCCAGTGAACAACTTTCACCGTCAGAATGTACTCTCAGTGGATGATTGATAGACTTCACTCATGGAAACCTGTCAACAGAACATTTGGTCACCATTTTATCTAATCACAACGGGTTCAGATCCTGCACACCGCTGTCTAATACTGTCATGATCTTTGGATCATAGAGAAACATTTGTGCTAGGCACTTTATTAGGCCATTCATAGAACGTTTACTTACTAACACTATTTTGATCCAGTTCACCAGTAACGATAGAAGACATACGTCGTGAGATGTTAACATTTCGTCTACTCTCTTCTGTCTCGAACGTAAAACATTGGAATATATAGGACATGTGGATAGCAACAACAATAGAAACAATCAACAATTGGGTTTACACAAAACAAGAATTGTTATCAGTTCCAGGGCAGACAAACTTCGTGAGTCAGCAGTTTATGAACACACAGGACCGGACGGCGAGTATTGATTAACATTGCTTCGGAGAAGGCAAGTAACTTCGGATTCAGATTACGCAACAACACTAGAAACGAATTGGCGGAGTTAACAACGTGACCCGTTTTCATCATGTATTTTGCTGTGGATGAGGTTTGAATTTGTCTCACTCGCTCTGTTGACATTGCCTGTTGCGTCATGGCGCGCACCAACCACTAAGGCATATGTTCAACAATTCTTCGTCGTAAGCACCGATCTGTTCCGCCGATATAGTCATCACCGCAACTGCAAGTGAACTGATAGATTACATGTGAGACAGAACATTTCAGTAGGACACGATTGTGAATAAGCTGAGTGAGTAATAAGTTTTAAATTCGGATCGTTCAAAATGTTGTTTGCAGCCTTAACAAAGTTCACTAATTGTGACTACTCCCCACATTGTATGTTACCTAAGTTTTATTAGATAAGCTCTTTTTGTTAGTTATTTTGTGCTCTGTTCAGAAATGGCAATGTTTAAATATATGTACTTACTTCACAAGGTGCTTGAAGCTTGTAATTGATTTGATCTCCCAGGACATACTTGAATTTGAACAAAACTGCAGGTCAGTTAGGTTAAAGTCTAGATACAGATTGTAATCTTCACGAGCAAACGTTGTGTCTTATCTGCACATGCTGTAACGAAACGAAAGAAGATGAATATACAAGTTAATGAAAATCACGAAATAACGGATAGTAAGACTTCTATGTGGATTGTAAGACGTGAGATAGTCTGGTATGTAACACATATGAATAACTGGTTTAAAAAAGCCGATCGTCTAACGTACCAAACTATTCAACAGAATCCTTCATGGTAAGAATCAAAGTATAATAATGACAGCTCCATCAGTTCCTCCCAATTTACCAGTTTTTATTCACTGTGAGTCAACCGCTCATTTACATTTGATTTTTCCAATCTGTTGTTAAGCTTCAGTCGATCATTCCTTCATAAATATTATAGAGGATGCGCTCTTGAAATAGGTTTACCACGCTTCATGTTGTCTAAGAATACTGACTTCTGCTCATGTACCTCTGAACGTTCCTCCTAGAGGATGGCGGTTGGCTACTAAATGGATGTTGGACAAAAATCAATAGAAAACACAACTCCAAATATTAGCCAAATCGTTACTGGCAGTCTAGATTTAAACTTAAGTACACTTTGTTATCTATTATTTCTCGGACAATTTATACCGCGAAGTCACCAGTCTTTCACTTATCGCATTTAACCGCCAACTTCAAATGTACTAACTTTGAAGGCAAATTTGTTCGTAAAAAATTATACTCGCCCTTCGACTTGTGATTTACTGAACGAAGTTAGTAGGACGCATTTCGTTCGTTCCACTTTTGAACGTCAATGCACCACGTGCGTCACCAGCAAGCAAAAATGGCTTACATTTTCACTTCAAGACATCCCTGAACTACTCTATGCAGCTATGACTTCTACAACTACAACACATTTGTTACGTGAGTAGGTCTGAAACATGTTCAGTCCGCTTCAAACCAACACTACAACCTGGTTAGCCTAGCATTTGCACCAACACCACGGAGTAAACGCGCTTGTTATATGTGCATATTGGGTCAGAGAAATGTTCGAATGACTCTCCAGATTCCCGTAGAATTCATGTCTATTTTGCAAACAGCTGTTTTCGGTACTTCTCATCAGGCTATTACAATTACATAGGGTAAGTGCAAGTTATATATGAAATAGGTCATCAAAAAATCACAGGAGTGCTACGGATCACAGTCTACTGCCTATGTGCCGAAAACCAATTCACACAAACACTCCACCTCCCCGGGCTAATCATTTTACATCCACTTGAAACCCGTGCAAGCGTGAACCACTCGACTCAGATGAACGCATGTCTCATGACAGGCCCGTGTAACACTCCAAGAAATTCACCAACACTTCCACTCTACCCCAGCAGATCGTGATCCATAGCACTTCTGTGATTGTTTGATGACTGGCTTCTGTCCGCATGAGCATTTATATCCGACCCTGAAAAACACCCAACATGTTGAATTTATACCGGTATCCAGAACATCCGAATGACTCAACTGACGTTCGAGATACGCCCAAAACGTTCGATAACTGCTTGCCATGGTACATATACCATTGTACACCCTATTTTTCGAACATCATATCACTAAGATATCCCAGCATGAAGACCGTTCCGAGCAAATATTTCGCCATTTAATTCTAATCATACTGTCTGTGAGATATGAACTGCCATCTGCATTTTATTAAGCTGGATATGTGCAAAAGTTGATGGGCACTGGCTTTTTCTATTCACTGTAATTTAGTCTGGTCCATGTCTTTTAGGTACCTAGCGTAGGCCTTAAAATAAAATCCAGTGGGCTATTTCTTATATTCGCTGTCAATGGTTAATTGAACCAGAGTGTCCTTTTTCATCGCTATTGTGCACTGATGAACAACGACGTTTTAGGAGGCGACAGACAGCAGTATATGGTTACCGAACTAGTATGGCAATATCCCTTGTGCACGAATGAATTTGTTTTAAGTCACAATCTATAAACCGTTTTGAGTTTACTAAATCTTATCGTTCATCTCACTGAAGTCTTACGAATAATCTGTTCGATACGATTGTTTTCTTTCTATTCCCAAATGCTAACACCTCTAGCCTGCAACGAAACGGTGCTCTAATAATAATTTGAGGAGGGTTCTCACATGATATGATGATGTGCCATGATGTCCTTTTAAGTATACATCCATCTAATTCATTTTGAGTGTTCATGTCTGCATCCTGAGGGTCTACTAGAACTGGCTTATAACTTTTGCTACGACCAATTTTTCCACATCGTTTGCTAACTTTTTGAGGATAATCCGGTCTTAAGCTTGTTTGCAACAATGTGTTGTGTAACTGCTTGACGCAGTTCCGCACAAAACTGCAATATTGGCAACATTTTTGATGGTAGAATTGTGTACAACTTTTTTGGGTAATCTTACAGTTTTCTGAATCAATAGTTTGTATGAAGTGTTTAGCTTTGAGCTTGTGAAGTATGAACATTTGATCATTTGATTCTAGCTAACGGTTAGTACTGGGTAGATAGGCAGACGATTGCCTGATAATTAACATGAATGTGTGAGTTACTCTGCTATAACACTCTTCCAGTTTTCGTTTGTTCCATTAGGGTAAAATTGTAGACATCTAAATTCAGTTAACAACGGCTGGGATTGTTTCTAACCAAACAGCCGAATAGTTTCTTGTCTACGTAAACACCCCTGATAAATCACTAGCTCAGTTATCACTTAACACCCAAAAGAGTTATACTGCTCATGCTTCGGTAGACCTGATCGTTGAAATTTATAGAGCATCTGTGGAAATACGACAACATCCAACTGCTTATCTTCAGTCTTTAACTGCTAACTATTTTTAAGTAGGCTAAGTTCCGCGCAAAAATTTTATTTTTAAACCAACATGACATCTCTGACGGAAATAAATCCGAATGATGAACTTATCGCTGAATATAGTCTGAAAATTCCGTTGATTGCGACCATTCAGCTCGAAACGTACGTGATCGGAAAAAATTCCAACATAAAACAAAGTTAATGGTTTTGTTCTTCCGTAAAACTATCGGTAATCTGATGAGGTTACGCTGATTTTGGCTTCATTATAGCAGTATATACTTAACAGAAAAAGAGTTCTGTTTCACCTTGTAGACGGAGATAATCAACGCTTTCATATGAGAAAAGGAAATAGAATATGGATAGATTTTGATATACCGAGCAGTGTTGAAGGTAGGTTAAACCAAACGGTGAGTTTGATAAAAAGTCACTTGCTGAATTTTGGAAGATATATTCTTTAAGTCCAAATCCGAAAATGACATCATCGGTAGATTTTAGCACAAATGACCCTTTTGCAACGGACATCAAGATTGCCTTGAACAAAAGGAACACTGGAAATGAACTTTACAGAAAAGTACATACAAATTTCTGACGAATTCGGAAAACATTTGACCGTTTAACTGTGTGGGGTAAGGAAGATTTGGAAATTAATCGGCTGATAAGATTGTGACAGTTGGTTGCACACTACATTTTTTGTCAAAAAAGCAATATTCTCCCGCCTATGTCGTTATCCGGAGAACAGGAACTGATATTTTGCATTTGCTACGCAGAATGACAGAACTCAGTAGGTATGGCAGGCCAATACATGGACAATTGCCTTGGATTGGCACTTGTTAAACCAATGCGGGTCAGTGCGCTTATTTTGTCACATTGGATATGCAAGGCGAACTATGAAGACATTTTCAACGTTTCCGAGGTATATGCAGGGGTTTGAACGTAAACTGTGCTCTCTTTCAATGCATCTGGGACGGAAATGGTGTTCAGAAAATCAAAAATTGTGTGGCGTTCTGCACGGGGAGAATTATGCGCCAGTTTAGTGCACCTTCAGAATTACTGGTGATAGTCAAGCCGACCCCCTTGTTTTATTATGTTTAATTAACATCGTTTTCTTGTGTGAAGCCGTAGAGAGAACCCGAAAAAGGAGTATTAGAGGAAAAAGGAAATGCACACAGACATTGTGAAAGAACTTTCAATGAATTATCACATATACTGTTAGCTTCATTAACTATGTTAAAAATGTTTCGGAAGATCAACTGAACTGAAGTAACTACTATCGTACCGTCCAGTTTTTGCGGAAATATGTAGATAAGCGTATGAACAACAATTTTGTTCATTTCAATATTAGTAAACTGATTTAATTAGTTCAATGGTTTGCACACGTTTTGTATTCAACAATCTGAACGAATGTACAAAAATGTCTGCTGCGAGTAAAACACGAGACAATAAAATTACAAACAACTTGATTACACACTAATGAGTAGAATTCTAGTAGAACTAATATCATGGTGTAGCATGCAAGCCAGCTGTTTCTACTCTGGATGTCCGTTACACTTACGGACCAACTTTGGAGCAATGTGGAGACACCAGGGGACAGCGTTCTTCCGAAGTATGGGGTTCCGGCAACATTCCTATAAAAGGAAACAACAAAAACAAACTTGAGCCAAAGGCCCAGTAAGCCATGCACACGACTTACACAAACGATAACTAAAACGGCACCGACAACATAGCAGCACGCTCTGTTGCACAATTCAAATTCAACTCGTGCGCGCTTGCTGGTTTCGACCGCACATTACAATGGGCCACGTTAGTCTACGGCACTGGAGTAGATATCCTGAATGTAGGGAAGTATTGTCAAAGACATTCTATTTATTCGACTAATCCATTTTTCAATTATCCGTGGGGTTCTCAAAGTGGACACTAAAACGTTTGTCAGTTTGGAAAAAGTCGTAGCTATGCTGCAACGACAACAGTAGATGTGTAAAGAAGTCGTCCATATCCTTCCTGTAAGTTAGTCCAAAACAATTTATCGTTTTGTTTACCCATGTGACGAAGAGTAATCAATAACACATGGACAACTCTGAAAATTTAAGTAACAAATTGAAAAATTCTATCTTTCTGAACTGTTCTGATAAGACAGAACACTTTGGTAGATATTTCAGTTTTGTCCTGCGGAATGTAGGTTGAACCAAAAACAACTGACGAAACGTACTCTGATCAACAAAATATTCAACAAAAATATATTATTGAGTTCCACAATAAATTGGGTGATATTCTGCTAACACATTGTTGAGATCCACCAAAATAGGATACATTTGAAGGGATCAAGCAGAATGCTGTTACAAGTAAAAGAGTGATCGAACTGCACATAATTCTGGCTGAAACAACTCTTATCAGACAAACCGAGCTCTGATGCAAAAGCCGTACTGCACTCGTTGATAATACGCGGGTATAACTCATAATATAGACTCAATATCAATTACACGAGAAACCTGAAAATGCTAAGGAAATACGTAAAGAACTTCTGTGGTACATTTGACTGCCAGGTAAATACTAGTAAAAACCGTCTAGAAACTGTCAACTGACGTATACGCAAAAGAAAGAAATAAGCCTTCCACCGTAATCAAGCTTTCTATCAGGAGGCTGAAACCAAGAGTTAGTGACACGCGTAACTGACCTACTATCTCAATTATTGAAACATTCAAAATGGTATGCTGCGATCGATTAATGACCATCACCTTTCGAAAAAATAATCCAATCTTCCTGTGGATCCAGAATTTCTGTTATTCAACAACCCACACTGCTCCATATTCAGTAGATTAAATCGGGTTGGATATTATAAAGAATTTGTCATGACACAAGTGTACATTATTGCTCACTATAAATAGTGACTTTAGTCTGTCAAACAAAAGTCTAGAACAACTTGTCAACCAGCTTTTTTTAAATCTTGAAACGGTGACAAACGTCTCGATGGAAACGCCGTTCACTTGTATCATACGTAGGTCATTGTAAGAAATAGCCAGAAACGAACACTTGGAAAGCTTAAGTTACTACTTATCACTCCTTCAAAGTAGTTCTATATAAATGCAGTTCCTGTTAACGATATTTACCGCACAATCCTTTCACTATCTAACAATGAGACCCGAGCTCCTACACATCATTAATCAGGAGTACAATACGACCTGGTTCACGTGATTGATGATCAGCAGCGTGCCCGGGGAACAAATACCCTGAATAACATAACCTCCATTAATGCGCCTTATATGATGAAAATAAAATAAGTTTTATGGTTACCGGTATAGTTATTTTGATTATGAAAATCTCCAATTGACTTCCATGCTTATCCCGTTTCCACCTAGGGTGGAGGTATGCTTTATCCCGAATCCATTCCATGCCGGTTTTGGTGGTCTCAAAAATATAGTCCAACACTATGACCTAAGTTTTACTCGTTGAATTGAATGTATTGGTAATGTTAACTGTGAACTATAAAGTGGCCCCACATCACTGTTTTGTACTCTTGCATTCTTTAGCAAAATAGACAGGATGAAGATTAGCTGCACTCATCAGCAGTAACATGTGAAGTGCAACCGCTGGTATCACAAATGATACAGCGATCTCACTTAGTTAAACCTTAGTAAAACTAGGTTATATATTGACAGGAATGTCGTTAAAAAATGATGAAACCCACTGCTTGAGCCTTCTCCAAATGCCTTCAATTTTATGGTCTATTGTTCTTAGATCTTTCTCAATCGATCTGGAAAATCCACGAAACCAAAACGTCTCACCTGCAGAAAACGGGTTCATTCAAAATACCTGTCGGATTCCTAAGGAATAAAACGTATATCAAACCACCACTGTTTACATTTAATGCCCGTGTATTAATTTTGAGTGACTCCTCACTAGGTTTCGGGATTACTGCTCCAGTCAACTTTAAGACCTATGTAGAGTCAC
>JTDE01000049.1:80162-120164 GCA_014338405.1 Paragonimus skrjabini miyazakii | reverse complement strand
AGTTCAAACGGGAGTTCGTGCCTTCTTTGGATTCATTCATTCTCGATAAGTTTTCAAAGTCGCAGACACCCTGTGAACGAGTGACAGCAAACTTGGTATTTCACTTTGATCCAGCTCATGGAAATGAACGTGGTCCTAGCGCTTTGTAAGAGCCAACGACCAATCTGATTCTTAGCGACAGTAAATGAAATTCCAGAATAGTGCAGTAATTCGTCTCACTGAAAATCCTCTTATATGTAATCGGCTTATTTTTTAATTTGACTCATATCCATATCTGTACACTTTGAGTAAACCGTTGTCCATATCAACCAGCTGCGTGACTCCATGTCTACTCAGATTCCGAATTGGTCACAAGATGAACTTTAATTTGTCAGTAAAACTTAACACAGTCCATATTCGCCTGAGTTACGTACAGCACTTCGTAGCTCAATTCAGCATTGAACATTTACAGAAGAAAGATCAAAGTAGACGATTCTTCAATGTACGGACGGAAGTTGAGAAGTAACGCAACTTGTGCAGTATCAGCATGGGCACGTGGTTTTAGTGTAATAATCGCGAGAAACATTTGGTTTGTATGATTCATGTTTTTATCCTAGGGAATTCGCGTTTAATCTGTGCACATTATAGATCTTCTGAAGTTCACTGACTGAACTGCGTTGATTTTCACCTCCCACCCGATTGCTACAACTGTCGCATATTGGTCATTATCACCAATTGCAGCCATCGGCCCCATTCGTCTGTGTTTCCGCTGCAGACTACAAAGATTTGCTAGAACTTGGGACTAGTCAGCGTAGGCTGACGAACCTGATTAGTAAATCATGCAACCACCGCATACTGATGTCGACATGGTGGTTTGCCTAGACAAGAGGCCTACCAAAAACACAGATCTGATTCGTCAAAACAGCAAGAAAACAAACGTTGCGGGATGTTAACATTTCGATTTATCTAATCAGCCGCATACTAAATACACACAGAATCACATACAGATCTGACTCAACGATTTTCCGAAGATTATTTCAGTCCCTCCCTTCCCAGAACTGTAAGAGGTTATTGTTCACCCAGTAATTAGTTCAGAAGTGATTTAAGTCACACTCCATTTTTGGTTCATCAATCACTTTCGGAGTAAAAAATTTACTGATACAGCGTCAAATAATGCACTATGCAGAATAGTACCTTGGTAATGACAAGTGGTCTAGTCTCTTCGAAATCTCTTTTTATAAAGCCACGGATAGTATTTTGTACCCTCTCTTCACTTCAGAATAATGTGAGACAGATTAATCGAACGCGTTCACAGTTACACCTGATGCCAATTGAGTCAATAGCTATCCCGTTTCAAATATATTCTCATCAACAAACACGAATAGTTTCACTCATCAATTATTTTTACTAGTCAAAGGAACCTTTATCCGTTCAAAGAATCACGAGGCAGCAAGATTCATCCATAGAAAAGAAACTGCATTGCATATTTCACGACCACTGATTACCTTACTTTAAGCACACCCGATCTAATTATAAGCCACAATGCATAAATAACAGTACAAAACAAGAGATTGCTTTTAGTCGCCAAGCACCTGATTCAGAAACTTCTGTCATACAACAACCAAATATCCGCGAATCGTAATCCAGTTGTGCAGATAAACGGTAACCAGGACCATGTGTCTGTGCGTGTGACATAGATGCAGTATTTTTGTCAACTCGCCTTCTACGATTATAAACGGCATTAAATTAGACTACGGTTAATTCATTCATCAAATGTGTTCTTAGCTGCTGTTCTAGCTGAATTGCTATACACGGGCATTTCTGCCTACACCATCTGGGTTAGTTTTTGCAGGAATAACACCAACCACACCGTTAATAACTACTGATGCAGCAGTTCGCCCAATTCCCCTGAATCCCCGTGGCCGCATTTTTACTCAAAACCAAATCCGAGTGATAGGTCGTATTTGAGATTATTTGAAATTAATCAATATTTGAAATAGTTCATAATATATACCGAAACCATATAAGAAGCAGCGTCTACAGCTGTATTCACCCATAAAGGCCAGAGACGGTGCACTTTCACACTAAAACTTCGAATGCGCAAGCACGTTTCAACAGTCAGACTATATGTATACTAGGTTAGCCTAGTACCATGATGAAAGCATAAAGACTTAGGCTGCGTGTATTTTTCAGTTCATCACTGTTTGTTTGTTGAACCGTAAACCACCGAACAATCTGGTTAAAGTTACCCCTAACGTCTTTACGTGATCTAAAGGCATCCTGATATCCAGCTGCATCATTTCTGACCACTTAATTTCCACCACGCTATTCTGAATTAACTTGAAAATTTACTTATAATTAATGCAGCGGATTTCATACTTGAGACGAGAATCAATTGCGAAGAATACGGGTTTCGGCTGTATTCGAACCAACGACAGAAATAGCTTGCACAAACGCAGCAAATGCTCTACCAGCTGAGCTGCGAAGCCACTCTAAGGGCTCAGAAATTTCACATTTGGATCTGGTTACCTAATCAACCAACTATGTCATATGGAATCCACCAAATGATCCTGTGGACTGAATACTCAAACAGGATTTCTCAACAGTTCACGCCGGATTCCACTGACGCCACTGCTGAGTATCGAAACTGTATTACTTACAAATAATGTGGCATATTTCTTGATTTCACATTATACGAAACCGGCCACACTACTTGTAAGTAATGCAATCTCAGTGCTCATTGATAGCGTTAACGGATTCCAGCGTGAACTGTTAATGAGTCTGAGCATGTTGTTTCTGCCACTGGTTCGAAGGCAGCCAAAGCCCGGATTTTTTGTGGCTGGGCCTCATCTGAATTGAAAAGAACCAACTCAGGGGAGCGATAGTGTTTACACCGCACGCGGCATACAACAGCTGGTTTTTGGTTTGACAAGTATACGCCGGACTAAAATCGTAAAAACTTTAGACTAATTTCCAGAAGTTCCGGTTGTTGGTTATCAGATTGGGAAACGTGTTTCTGTCAATTCAGTGGAAAGATTTGACAATGCTGACAAATACCCTACTTCATGTACTTGTTTGCGGCAATTGTTGTATGGTTCACTTCACGTGATTTCGTAGCTGAAGGCTAAAAACCGATGGACTTTATCACACTTACTGCCTACGATTTCACTGGATTATTGCAGTATCCATCTGAATATTCGTAATTCTAGTTCACCTAAGAACCTGACAGTCGAACGAATATACTCTTCCAATTCTTACCCCTTCAGCTCGGTACATCTTCCACTTCTTATAATGTTCTTCTTTAATGTAAAGGATGTCATGATGTAGTTAAGGTTTACAATACCGGTGTAATGTTTAAACGTCAAACTGTTTGACATAGTATGGAAAAGAGTTCGATAATAAAAACCTGATATGGTGTACCGAATAGGAAGAGGAACAAAGTGGAGTGATCCCTTTTGAGCTGAAATAGGCAGGCAGGTTTGTTCACTTAAAGAATGCGTACTCGATTCTTTTGTTATTCTTCTTAATTCTTAATGACCCGTATGCTTTCGGAAAAATACCTCATCATGTAAATGAAACTTCACAGTTATTACATAATGAAAGTAAATATGAGTTTGGGGTGTACTGACAGGGCAATCGAGATAAATGAATTATTTCTCCTCTGACAAACCAGGCAAATGTCGTTTGTTTTATCTGCGGACACGAACAAGCAGGGGGGAAAACCACGGAACTAAACTATTAACCGAAGCGCGAGATATAGTAACTAGAGTAGAGGAAAAGATAGTATATAGTTGTATGTAAGACAAATAGTTCATCGTACTCGGTGTTTGTTCATTTGAACCGTTAAGCCTCTTATAATCATCAGCTACATTTATTGGAAAACATTATAATTCAAAAGAAAATCTGCTTCTTTAAATCACATTTCCAGATATTAGAGGGCACCCTTGTCTCATAAAATGCGACCATTAGCACGCGTTCACAGTAGATGCATTGTTTATGTCACAGGTCACCATCCCAACCATCTACCTGCAAACGTTCGGTAGTGGAAGTTTGTCTCTAAGATGTGTTGCAGACGCTTAGCAACGATGTAAACAGTGAAACTGTAACTGACTTGTTTCAGTTTGGACAAAAATGGTGTCGGTTATTTTGTGTTCTTTTTCCACTCACGTGATTTGCAGTAGAAGGTAAAACTGTCGTATTTTGAGGAGATCGTTATTCATTCTATATTGTGTTATCTTACCAAGTACAGACGTCACAATTGGATTTTGAAATCAACCTGTTACTAATTGGATTGACTAGCAGTCTTTATGATGCAAACTATGAAATACTCACAGTACTAACATGTAACAGAGACGCTCATGTTGCACAATGGATTTCGTTAAGTGATGGTTAATACAGACATACCCAGAGCTTGATAGGATATTTGTCAATGGCACAAGCAAAGTCGGAAACAAACACATCATACTCGTGAGCTTCTTCCTATCGCTTTGTGTGAACCATGTGTTCATTTTGTTAGGTAATTTCTATTATAAGCAATAGAGTACGTTGTCTTCTGTGTTCATCATCTAGAGATAATCCCCTCCATCGAGTTGATCCGCGTGCTCTATACACCAATTTATCTTTCTCCTCATTCCACATAAACTGGCATTCGGCTGTTGTTATAGTGAGTGTCACTTATTTAGAAACATGTGAAGTCAGTGTATCGTACGTTTCAATCCATCGCTATCAAAGGTCCCCAAGCCATTTGTTAGAACTGTTAGCAGTGTCTATTTGCTTGCCGTTAACTAATCAAACAAACAGACGGCCCAAGGATGGAACTGTTGACAGATGTCATAATAAGAAGTCAGTTATGCGAACAGCTGTTTTCGGTAATTCTCAACGGGCTTTTACAATTACATGGGGTACATGCGTTTTATATATGAAAGATTAGAGGAAGTCAAATAGGTCATTAGAATCATAGACATGGGGCGGATCACAATCTACTGGAGGGGGTTGGGAGTGTTGGTAAATGTGTGGCATTATCACTCGTGCCTACTGTGAGACATGCATTTGGCGGTGTTAAGTGGTTCACGCCTGCTTGGGTTTCAAGTGGCTGTGGAATAGTTGGCCAAGGGAGATGTAGGGCCTGTACGAACTGTTTTTGGGCACACAGACAGGGGCTGTAGAGTCTGATGGCAACTTCCTCGGCCGTTGATAACAGTCGCAATCTGACAGCTCTGGAGTGGGCTTGACGAACCTTGTAGATGACTCGGAATGCTTCATTCGGCTCAATTTGATGACCAGTGTCAATTAGACGTGAACCGATTGCACTGGAAATGGGCTTCATCGAACCATTGCGAAGCCATTTTGGGAGGTGTTCACGAATCCTTTCTGATAGCCGTGTTGTGGTTTTCCCAACGTAACCTGCTTGACAACAACAGGTGAGAGAATAAACACAAAAAGACGAAGAAAACCTAGGAAAGCTATCTTTGAGGTGTGGCACCAGTACCGGGCAGGTATTGAACGATAAGATGACCCGTGCTGCAGGACAGGCAATGTCGACTGCATTACAAACTCGGCGGGTGGTAATTTCAGTGGTGGCTTCCCCCTTGTATGATAGGGTGATAAAGACGGGCTTTTTATCCACCGTCTGAACAAGTTCATGCCTCACCTTGGGTTGCATGTTCCTGTCCAGAAATCGTTGCGGATATCCATTCAGACTTAGCACATGTCGAATGCGCTGGAGTTCATCCGATAGTGTATGTGGCGTGCATATCTTTTTGGCTCTGCTTGTTAAGCAGCAAACCAAATTCCGTTTATACTTCAACGGAACAAAGCTGAGGATGTCATAATAGCCTAAGAAATGAGAACACCGATACCATCCTCAAAGGTCATCCAGTCTAGAATCAAAGCTACTAAGCCCAAAACGTTTTACATCCGAAATACACTAAACAGTCTGTTACATCAACCGTTCCACAGAGTGGTGTTAACTCACAACAGAATAGTAGACGTAATAATTGTGTCTTGTTAGTTATTTAATGGAAAACACAACCTCGATTCAAGGCAGCGAGGAAGGAAGACTGATGGTTACTGAAGTAGACAGTGTTTATCATTTCTCTGGTAAAAGACACAGTACTCCCAGATATTCTGACAAGTGTACACGCACCAAAATGATTACCAAACGAATGAAGCTTAGCCCGTATTCAAATGCTTGATGTGTACAACGTTCTCAACAGATAGTCACGAAATACATCTGCAGGGAAGCCGTAATGAAAGGCCGTCCCTACGGAACATTTTAAATGTTTAGTCTTCTTCACTATCCAAGTCGGTGGGCATAAAAATGCAAACTAATTTCCGAGGCCGCTGCGTTCATTTCTCAATGGCAAAAGCAAAATGCAACAAAGTATAGTGCCTCGAAACACATGTTGTAACAGATCAAATGACAGTTAGAATCCGGCCAGATAGGCATAAAAATATGGCGATTTAATCAGTAAACATGACCGCAGCAGTCAAGTTAAAAGACAAGGCTGCCAACAACTACACCACCGCGATCTATGACTTAAGCGAGTAACAGCTCATAATCACTGGTATCAGGCTATTTGGATTCAATGTGAAGTTTGTAAACAGACGAATTTAACCTGTTGTGACCGCAAAAGATGCTTGGCCTGCAAAGTTGCCTGTTGTACAAACCCCATTGCAGGTTATGTTAAAACGTAATACCACGAACACGAACACTCACTTGCATAGCTGACATGCATTCACACACACCGAGTAGTAGTTCGTTGTCATTCACCCTGGTGACACTTCTTCCATATTGCGTACACACTATTCCGGAATTCGCTTCTGGTCCATCGTCTTCCTGACGGTTAGGCTTGCCCTTTAGTTCCCGAATGTATCCGATACACTACAAACACAGAATGCTGCCTGTTATGCAACAAACTAGCACATTTAATATGCACTCCATCATCCAAACATTTCATAAGCAGCGCACTGTCGATCTGCGACTATTTGATCTATCATTCACCACCAGCTTCCTTGCGGTAGCATGTTGCACGGAAACCTTTCTCGAAAGGCCAGATTGAATCATCCCGAACTGTGTTATACTTCAAAAGTGTGATGCATTCCCAAGGCCTTGAAATAACCTACTATTTCACTGCGTTCACTTTAGTAGCTTCACAAACGACGAACGAGACGCAACCGTTGCACCACCTGAAAACGCAACACAAACACTGATGTCATCAGGTCCAAACAGGTTTCATGAACAGAAAAACGGCGGAACGCTAAGTCATTAAAGGGAGACATGTAAACACGGTACTTGGGCGTAAGTACATCCAAATCTCCATATAATAAAGTCTTAAGTTTTCAAACACATTGTTGGTACTCTGGACATCATGTAGCGCTATAAGACTCCCATTTCTGGTATAGCAAAATCGTGGTATATGGTATACGCTAAAGACGGGAAAGTAAATGCAGCAAGCTTGACCGTGTTTTTCCATGGTCGCCAATAATCCAAAGCAGACCATTGTTATGAGATTAGGCTGAAGAAATGGGCCAGTTCTTGTAGGTACTGAAACCATATGGTGTGTTATGCATTCCAGCTATTCAGTTCTCTGTCATACCAACCCCCAATCGACTCGTTATTCAATGATCACGTACTAAAAGGCGCTATACTCATATCTACCCCTGCAAAATTCTCACAGTTTCCATTCATAGGTGGTTTTAGTTGCCTGGAAATTAATTTTGGAGCCGATGTGATGCGAGCTTTATTGGCATTGCATGTTTCTGATTTCTCCGGTGCAATCGCGACTGTTCATACGACTAAAATCTGAACAATTCAAGAGGTAGAATGTTTCGGGATGGACTGTAATATAAAAAGTAAGAAAGTATTAATAAATCCTTACAAACCAGCGCCTACCTGGGCCATGATGACGACGGTCTCGTAGTACCTAAATCAGTGGATGAACAATAAATATTCACGTATTCGCAAATCCACAGGTGAACTTTCATGAAGTGGACTGAGGAGCTCTGAGCAGTGAGCTGAGCGTTGTAAGTTACTCTGACGGATCTCTGCAGTTCATTATAACTACCACCCCTGAAGATGCTTTCAGTTAGGCAACCTATAAATTCTAGATGGAGACACCTACTGTACGATACACAAAGAATTGAATAACATGAAACTTTTCAGGTTCTAACATGTATCAGCCTGAAAGAACTGGCAAAATCTGCAAGGTTTACGGTTTAGTCCGTAACCGAACAACGGTAGCAGTGAGAAACGCTAAAGACCGGTACCAACTGATTTGTTTTAAACGTTGTGTATTAGTTTAAAACTTTCCTACAACAGTATGAGTTCCACCAGTGGAAGGTGACCTGTGATTTCTAACTTTTGTCACACATTGGAGATGGCCATCTCAAATCAGAACGTTGTCAATACTCACATTAACCACCGGTCGAGTGTGTTCTTTCTAGCAATACAAATCATGTACCAGTATCCATTACGATTAATATGTGTGGCCTTAAACTATTCATACACGTAATTCTTCCACAGCATTCAACCAGCTGTGACAATAAACCCGCGGTTTTTGAGCTTATTTACACGCGTTGCTGAAGAAGTGTACCAAGTGACCGTTCAGATATCACTCAGTGAGGGCGAATTTCTCAAAACATGCATAACATACACAGTTATAGGAGATGGGCAAAAATAGCTTCTTGAGAACCGAAACACGTTTTGGCATCTCCATAAATTCAAATAAATCCTTTGAATAAACTGATTTGACGGGATCCGAAATGTATATAAGCAAATCAGTTAAGCTTCGACGCACTGAATTACGTCACAGTTCTTTACAGTATTTTCAGTGCATTCATGTTTTACCCGTCATCCGTGATCTTTCTACGCTGATTGGTTTTATGGACGTACGCTCACTTTCGGTAAATCGTCCGAGTAACGGTATTTGCAGTTATATTATAATTTCCTTTTTCAACGAGAAATTATTTTCAGTTGCTTGTTTACCCTAAACACTCGTTGGTCATCTAGAATGGCGTTCATTTTTCTTGTTGATGATGACAACGTGGTGAAGAGTGCGGTAGATTTAAACATTTTGCGCCACTGTGTTGTGCATCACTAGCTCTCATTATACACACCACTCGGGTTACACAGAGCACAATCTCTGCGGTGATAGCCCGAGTATTACTAACTGTAAACACCATCCCAGCCGGATTATTTTTGATGATCTTTACTTATCTTTCAACGATACAACAGCGAATAATAATGGTTGCTTTGTGGGTTAAATATTCAAGTTTGTTGTCATTGTCTCGTGAAAGACATTAATTTTAGTGGAAACTTCTAACAAAGAGCCACAAAACGATTTAAAACGTTTTACTCACTACCCTTTCACACCGTGTATGTGGTCAAAAACACACATCATTACAATGTTTACAAACCAAAATTGACCTGACCTTAGCGGATGGAACCTTCATTCACCTTTGTCATTATCCAAGAAATATGCTTTTACCTAGTTTAGCCAACCGTATTTGGGGAAACTCACTAAATCTGCTTCTTATATTGGATTGTTTGGCTTGCGTGGAGCAGGCTTTTGTAAAATGCATATACCGGAACTAAGACAACCTGACTGAATTTGTCGTAGCACTGTCAACAATAGGCATCTCCAAACATAAACGTGAAACATACGTTCACAATGTCAGGTTAGTGGTTCATTTACCTTGGCTATCAAAACCATCGTGTTAGAGTGTAGGTACGCTCAGCTAATTACCTATTATTAGTACATTATTGGTTGCTACGTGTATAACCATGTTTGTCTTGTAAAATGGTATTAGATAGCGCAAACTCCTCATTATCCAGCAAGTCTTAAAGCAGCCGGCATTCAACAGGTTCTCAACCAGTTCCATCAGTTTCAAACTGAAGATCATTCGACTACAATTTACATTGGTATCCCGGTCTCTCATCTGCGTCGTCCTCAATGCTTGATAACAACTCTAAATGTCCCATTACATAAGTTCGTGTTAGTTCTGTTGTCGTCTACTTAACCCTGTTTATCTATACACAAAACATTTGCAAGGTTGAATTGATAACAGTTTTATCCTGCGTGTTAGGTACATAATTATGCGAATGCTCAATGTTCACCCTAGGAGTTGGGGTTAGTCAGTTTTTTGTATTAGTTAATCATTGTGTTCTTTAAAAGTGACAAAAGGTTTTCCAAATACTGTGTAGCGAACAAGCTCGTTTTCAGTGATTCATCGTTAGGCTAAATACATCACATTTATATAACATTTTACAGGGGAATCATGAAGGGAGTAAACATGGACGGGTGGTTTATGAAGCTTGTTCGCTACACAGTATTTTTGATGACTACGCTGGGGATTTTTACGCGGTTTTCCAAATAGCAGACTCAAAATTGGGGATAAACCCGTCAACGCGCGAAATAACCTAATTAAACCAGGGTCTGAACAAAGAAGTGAAGACAATACTCTATACAAAACTGCGGATTTTATACATAAGTATGTTGTACATCTATCAAAAAAATATATTTTATGTACGGTTTACAAACTGGTCCAGTGCTGTCGTCAATTCTTGCAACCATTTCTCGCATCGATTTTCTAGTTTTGTTAAGGCGGCTTTTTCAAAAATACACTTGAGAGAATACTGACGTTGTCTTACCCACTTCGCTTCCAATTTGTAAAGTAAGAGAAACTGCATTGATTTCCTGTTCGCATTCTTTATACAAGCTCATATCATCGAACTTCTCAAAAACCAATGGAAATCCAGCCTACACGTAAATCTGTTCATGCTCATATCATACCAAGTTGTACTGATCTATGAACTGGTCTAGATTTTTTGGGAACCAGTTATCAGGTGGACTCGATTGCGTCGACTTCTGTAGAAAAAATAAGCGGATTGGATCGTCCGCATTCATTGCGAATGAGTTTCAGTGTAATCGGCTCCCGAAGTTTTACGGTAACCACCCACATAGCTGTTGAATCAATCAAACAGCTTAACTGCGTGTCCTTATTCTATCGATTTTTCGATCGAATATCTTATCGATACCCTGGATTAAGAAAATATGTTGTGTGTTTTGGTTCATTGTCTTGGTTATTCATTTCAGCTAAATCTGGTTTGTCTTCTTGTGGAATATCAACACTTGATGTTCTAAGGATTATGAAGGGTTGGGTTAAAAATAATCAGCTGACCATATTTGAATGAACAAATGCAAAAGGGCACTTGTGATTTATTTTGTCACGCACAGACACACGTGTTTCACTGTTTGAGGTTTATAAAATGTCTGCGCTGAGAATAAAGTGGAAAATGCCATTCGTCTGATTGGATCGTTTAACATATGTTATCCACATCTACTTGCCGGATGACTTCTACTAATATCCAGGATGAAAAGTGAAAAGTTTGTAATTTTTGTTGATACTTCACACACTTACAGTGCATTACTGGATTTATCCTTATTCGATATTACGTAATGACGGAATATTTAAACATGAAACGTTCTAGTTACTAGCTGAAGCTCTTGCATCCTAAACAACAGGTCATATAAGTGTCAGTTCAGATGAAAAGCAGATGCTAAATACAGTCAGAAAACCTATATTTTTTTCAACATCTCGGCCATATGCTTTCATCCGACAGCAGTTTGACCTTAAGGTATCCCTTTTCTGATCAGACCGAAAAAAACAGAGGCGCGTAGTACATGCTCACGGTTGTTACAAGTTAACCCTAAAAGCAAAAATATTATGCCCCAGAAGATCAGGCGTTGACGGTTTGATTGTTTACGCTTTCATTACAAATGCGACCCCTGGGTACACCAATGAAGTAACACGAATGTGTCCACAAGACATTCAGTTGCGAAGTTGTACACATATGCTTGCACATTCTGTCCTTTCTGATTACTGAGAGTAGTCGGGGATTTGGTTAATTCCAAGTTGAACATCACTTACAATTGATCGCAGCTGTCGCATTCCCATAGACATTCCAGTCGGCCCATTTCGAAAAGATGCACTAGACTCGAGTTTCGTCCTCGTTAGAGCTCGTCAGCAGTGCATATCCTCGCCACTGCCGAACTGGAACTCCGACCACGCTGTTCATGAGGCAACCGTGTTTAGCACTGCGCCATTGACCTCACATAAGGCACGACCGAATTATCATCGTACGTGAACACTCAACCACTTTCGCTTGTGAGTAATGATCAGGTTGCCCCATCGCCTCGACAGGAGACACAGTTAGTGTCTGTTAACTTCAATCGATAACGTGGTGGATATCTTTCCCTATGTTGTTTGGTCTCATCATCAAACTGGTGTTAGTCGCTTACAGAAAATCCCTCTAAATCTCGTTTTAGGCCACGATGGATGCTTGTGTTTTTATAGGTCACAGCATATGGCTGTTCGACTCCATTCTACCAAAGAAACGAAACGAAACAGAAAAGGGGGACATGCCACAACATGTTCGATCAAGATCAGCATGAATTTCATTTAACGAAGGACATGGGGCAACTGGCTGGTGAGAAAAGCTACGCATTGCTTGCATCTCTGTTGTACTCGGGGCAGAATGCTAGAAGGTATGAGCTAATACTCGCACTGCTGGAAAGAAAACATATCTCCTCCGGCACTTAGGCTGCATTTAACAAATACCAACCAGATTGCAAGTGCACAATTCTTGTTCTCCACCGGCTGTGCGAAATTGTGTGGCATGTCAATATCTGTCTGCACAAACGAGAGACTGCAACACAGCTACACACATCATAAAGTTAAGTATATTTCCTTCGAGTGATTCCGTGGTCAAACTGCCGATTGCTAGTGGGGTTTTCACACACCTACAATTTAATAAAATAAACGTAACCTCATTTATTCGAATGAGTTTTCGTGAGAATTATACTCGAACCACAAAAGTCTCCTCACAATCCATGGGCTAGTAGCTTCTTCCAACAACCATTTCTGCTACACCATAGGTTGTTTAGTTTCTCGGAACGAATTACAAAACAAAGTTAACTTGATTGTTCGCTTCATCATTTAGTGAATGCAATTGCTTGGTCAGAAACATTATATTGTCTACCTTATGGTCTACGTGATGAGTAAGCCGTTGTTCGGCAAAAGTTTGGTTGCCACTTAACTCGATTGTCACCAATTTTCTTTACACCCACATCCAAGGTATATCAGCGTAATCTTTATTGTGCTGTTGTACGCCGAAACATAGTGAAAGCAGAACTGAGCCAGTTTTTAAACATCATCCACATGACTAAAAGATTCAGTCGCCATCTCTCCTGGTGACAAAAACGGTCAAGCAAACTGATTCAGAGTTTCAATGTCACTTTTCGAACAAAACAAACCCGATCTAACAGCGGCAGCTAGCAGGTGATAAGGCCATGGCAGCTGAGCTGTGTAGTTGTTGTTTATGTGTTCCAAGGAGATTCATACAACGTAGCTGGCTTCAAACAAGCATATCATCACTAGGTTGATATAAACGGCAGTTTCTCAACCCCCATATATGCAGTTTAGAGTACCGTCCAAATAATTTCCCATTAGCATAACAGCATACAACCAGTGTTTGCTTTTTCATCTACAGAAGGTCACTTTGGGGATATGTAACCATCTGTTGGGCATCTTCAAACTTTCGTTTGTCAACCCGTACTGTTCATTTCTCTTAATCCACAAGCTCTCTTCCGGACAATGCAAACAATACGTAGGTATTTGTGGCTCAGGATTGCTAGAGATTGAACGCAAATGTTGGTTGGTTACAGTGATTTCATTTATGTAGATCTTTTATTGGGTTCATTAATTCATAATCCGTCTGCCAATACAGCTACCCCAGGAACAAAAATAAAATAGTAGTTGTTTTCAGCATGTAACAGAGTAGTTACAAACGACATGCCTGAAACAAACGATCGAGTTGACAGTGTCATTAATACTGAGGTTGCTGAGCCGTCTCAGATACCCGCTACTCAGTTCAACTAAGAATGAACCGCACTATCGGATATCGAGTTACATATGGACGACCTAGTTTAGTATGACTGATATGAATTTGCTCTGTTTAATCCTCACAAGAATGAAATGCCGGCACCACATGCAGTGCCCACATCGACTAATAGGGTATCAGCAAGTGTTCATAATGTTGGGCTATGTAATACATGAATACTGGTGTATGCGTTCCGCTGCACGCAAAAATTACGTAAAAACGACTTTCAATACTACTATATCACGAAAGTGAACTTTACCAGGTTTGAACATAAAGTACGTTAATTCAAATATCGTTACGCGCAAAACTCATTCATCAATTTCCCCGTAATTAGTTTCAGATGAAAGCCAGAAAAGTTTGTTTAGACGCAAAAGTATTGCTTACACAATGAAAATTATGTTTATGAACTGAGTAGAAAAGTTGCTCATAGTTGGTAACCTCCCAACAGTAAAAACTGTTTAATTTTATGCGCATAACGTTTGCAATCTCAATCTACTTCTTCTCTTTCAATACTTGGAGAAAGGCCAGTTTATTCTCACTTAAAAAATTACTGCGAAAAACTGCAACAGCGTTGCAAATGTTTGCTTCCCAAAAAAACAGTGCCGTTCAGTGGTTGTTGAAAAAGTGATCAGCTTTAATTTAGCCACTCAGAACAACCTTGATAAACGTGCCCAGCAAGATTGCTGGACAGAATGCGGAATACGTTTGCTGAAATGTCTCCTAATAAAGATTGAGTCAAGTCCATCCCATATTGAACTTCCAGTTAAGTGCAGGAAATATTCTCTGGTTGTACGGAATCATATACAACAGCATTCATCGCAACACAATATATGTATCATTCACATGATAATAAACCTCATTGGCTACCGTATGTCTTGAACTGATCAATAGCACAATAGACACAAACTGTTTTCCTCTTGACTGTGAGCGGTCTTTCATGAGTCAGTCTTGTGATTCGAATATGCAGATAATAGACAACGTATGCTGACCCAACCAAAATAAATCCTTTTTTACTTCCAGATAAGCGTCAACAACTAAGAAAAGCCAACGTAGCAATAACTAGAGAAAAAACCTCATTTCCTGAAGTCTTCGGCACCAACATGTTAAATATAAGGCTTTGACTTTTGATATCATCAATGGAAAAACTGACTCTGTTCTTCAATGTTTACAAATCAAAACCTCACATTTTTCTTGCGATAAAATCTTCGTTATTATTTCAATATAGGCCGGTAAAAATATAGCATTAATTCCTGCTGTTCATATCGAACTTTATTTTTATTGATCAGTCAACTGACAATGTGAAAACATTGCATAAGCTAGTTGACTTAATTCGACCTCGTTTTGAGCACTGACAAGATCGACTGCATTCAACCTTTATAAGGAAAACAGTCCGCAAGTAAGTGTTTATTTGTTAAGTTAGAATTCTGCATATATGAGATTCCTCCCCAAGTAAGGTACATTTAAATATTCAGCATCGAAGCTCACTAATAGGTGTCTTCAAAATCGTATGTCTCGTTTGTTAAATGAGTCTCTTTCAGTGAGAATACATACAAGAGTTATTGTGTTACTAACCCAAAGGATGTAAACTTGGATTTAGTGTATCAGTAACCACAACAAATTATCGAGCATACACTTTTCTAAAAAGACATACGGTTGTTTATCATAATCCGTCTACTGACAGTCTGTTGCTTGTTCACTATCATTGTGTTATAAATAGTCCACTACTGGTATATCAGTAATAGCCCATAATCTGCATCCCTATCGCAAATACGTGAATCAAGCTTATCTACCATAACCCACCTTTTTTAATCGACCCTATCTAAATGTACTTTCACATATATCCTTAGATTTCGGTAAAACCCTCTGTTTGCACACAGCCTACCTCGATTTATTTTCAATATTCGTTATTCAACTCGGTTTTCATAAGAACCTATAGTTTCATACGCTTTCTTTAACCATAAACTTTGTTAAATATTTTTTTAATCATTCGATACGGATCGTGGCCGTTTGCTAACTTTTCGATGAGGTTCACGATGATTACTATTTTTGGCTCAAGCTCACTTAGTAACCCGTTATTTGTTTGGTAATACAATTGATTAACCAACTCTTAGGGAAAAACAATCGCATTATTGACTTTAAGTGACCTGGTGTGACTCAGCTACTCCATCCTCAGCATGACAGCTGGACTTGCATTTCTACCATAATCCACTTTAATGATACTAAAGTAATGCTTTAAATTCAGACACTTGTGTTTCGGGGTTACGGAAGACGAGACAACCAACTTAGTTTTGTTCGTTTCACATTAGGTAGAGCGTAGACTGAAGTGACAGTCAGTCGTTGTTTCGAGCGGATAAGCTAATGAACCTTCACGTCTGAATGTTGCGTCACGCGTGGGTGAAAACGGATCCCTAAATCGAAGGCAAGACCGGACCCACATTTCTACGGCACATTCAAATGGCTGTCCAAAAATTTACAACAAAAAGAGGATCACAGTCATCTAAAAATCATTGAGTTCCGAACGGAGTCACCAATGTTAAAAGTAACTCGTCACGTGAGTAGGCCAGGTCAAAAATGGCCCCCCGCGTCGTAAACGAATAGTAATAAACCAGCACAATAAAACAAAAACGCAGTGAGTAAAGTATATGGATTAAAGGTTAGATTGATGAGCATAGCGAAGAACACAAATAGGCAGAACGATTTTACTAAGTTCAGCGACCATACATTTGCACAGATAATCACCGAAGCGTTATACTGCTCACAAACCATGAAAAGACGACGGAAATCCCATAAAATTAAATTAAGTATTTAAACTTGAATGAGGTGTAATAGAGTGTTATGATTGCATGTATTAAGACATACCCTGAGTACTGTAATCAACCTTGATGCCTGGAAATAAAGGAACAAACGATCTACATCGAACCTTAAGTCATGTTCTTATGGTGGCTTTATATTTTGATCACGATATAAAATAGAACTTTATACTTGTTTCCAGAAGGGAACGTTCATATATTTTCATACTGTGTTACATCAGTTAACTGTGCAGCTGTGTGCAGGCATCAGTTTCATAATGTGCGTCTACAGGACATTCTGCTTCCCAGCTTTCCATTCAACAGAGGATTAGGATTTCAGGTGGTATTAAACTCGCTTCTCGTCTGTTATTTTTTCGTCGACAGAAATGACAATACAACATTCCTACTGGATAATCTTGACGTGTGCCATTTCTCATATTGTTTTGGTATCTACATTTCCATACTATCAGTTGCTACTGTAGTGTTTGGATTACATTTTGTTTTTGACAACTTTTGTCGCTTCTTGCACGTTCAACTTACCCTTCATATATTAGCAAATTCGGTGTTTATGATACGTAAACCCAAATATACTTATCTTCGGAAGTCACATTCAGGCCATTCTTTCCCTGCTTGTCTTTTTTCAGGATGAAAAGTTTTTGAGAGTTTAAGGCGAATGGAAGCGGCTATCCGGTTCATTGTCCTTTCCGAACTATGTATCTTGATGACTATCTTCACTGTGGACACGTAATCACTATGGACAGCTTGACGGATCAAATCCATCGGAAGGGCCTACGTTCATTGTGGTGGAACTCTAAACCTACGCATCTTTTCTCCACTCTCATTATTCTTTATTCAAGTCCATTCCTGAGTTGTACAGCTTATTATACACATATATTATTTATGTCCACCACACCAAAGTGACTGTTAAAGAACGGTCGAATCATCCTAGGACATACAGCACACTTATAGATTGCACATATACTGGTGCACTAAGTACTAGTTTTCTGTCTATTGGTAGGGCAAAAGTTTTGTGGACCTGTTAGCCTGAACCGCGATTGGAAGCTGGACATACAGTTAACCTTTACACAGTCTGACTGGTAATGAAAAAATGCTGCGTACCACCTTTAAAAACAGTAACTTCTTGAACATTACCTTGACATTCATAATTCTTCGTGTTTGTCCTGATTTTATATCGACTTACCAAATGTAGCGAGTTCAGTGCCACTTGGTTTATAAATGCAACGCTTTGTACCCAAAAAAAGTCTGCGAGTTATTACTATCATATTATTCTAATGTTCAACAGGTTAATTGCAGTTGTACTATCAACAGTACGGCGTACTTTAAATAAAGGATATACATGTCTATTTTGATAATTAGCAAACTCAAACGTTTTCGTTTTCGCTGGTGCGAAATTTTGGCAGGTCCGGCAAGAAAATGTATCAGAACTACAATATCTGTCTACAAACATCACCATTTGTGAAGCCACTATTCACCTGTTCACTTAAGCACATTCCATTCATCTTCAGTTATCACTGACAGACTGTCCAAACAACCCTATTGGTAGATAGAACTGATTGTTTGCTTTTTGGTTGTCCAATTGTAACTGCGTTTCTCTTAAGCTTTAATCGATGTCTATTATCTAACGTTCACAAATATAATGACCTGCTGATAAAACTCTCGAAAACATATGCTCGTTAAATTGCTCATATTCTGAATGACCATATGGATGTGTTTGAGCCATTTGCAAAGCATTATAAGGTGCATTAGTGTAAAAAACACAATGTGGTTTGTTCGGTTTTTAATGATGGTTTTTTATAAACACCTGCTTCTATTCACATTAACTCGGTAGTGATTATCATGTCTTTCTTCATAGGCCACTCGTCAAGTCATTATCAGATGACAAACAAAGACAGAAATCGTAGTTACTTATTTTGTCTTTTTACGATTTGAAACAGTTAGTTCCCTTTAAAAGTTTGAACAAAACAGTCAGAACACGAAAACTGGCAGATGCAAGCATTTCGTACTAACTCATCAGTACCATATTTACAATAACACGGATCGGTTTTTTATAGCGAACAATTCAGGGGGTTGATGATCACTAAGCGGGTTAAGATAAGTCACTAGGTTCTGGGAACGGTCAAGTTCACAAACAGTTTTTTCTTAACACAGAGAGCTGGTTTGAGGCGATTGATTGCTACGGCTTCAGCAAACCTCAGCAATCTTAAATTGGAGTGACGCAACAGGATTCTGAATGTACAGGCTGGGTCGATAACATGACCAGTGGTCAGTACGTGTCTAACGACTGATGAAACTGGCTGTTTTAGCGTTACAGTAACATTACCGTTTTCCGGTAACATGAATTTTGCATCCATTTGGGCAAGTGTTTCTTCCCTCTGGAGATCAGGCATCTTCCGGTTCTGCCTATGTAACTTTCACCGCAGTTACATGTAAATTGGTAAACACAATGTGATGTGGCACCGATAAACTGGTCTCCTTTGATTGAAGGCACTGGTAACTTCTGTGTCCGAGAGAATACACAGAGTTCAGCTGCATTAAATTTTCGTTTAAGTGAATTTCTCAGTCGTTGTGTTGTTTGCCGCATGACGTGGTCACCCTTGAAGGGCAACTCTATGTAAACCCTCTTTTCTCTACAGTGATCACTTCGTCGGACAGCGCTTTTTGTCTGCTGTGCCTTTCTATGAACGTTATAGAATAACCATTAGATTGTGAGACAGAAGTTATCAAGTCTAGTTCCTACGCAAGACTGTCGTGAGTACAGACTCGTCTTGCGCGTGTGAACAGCGTATTCACTAATGCTCGTTTATGTTGGATCGATGTGAAACTGTTGAAGTTTATTTATTGACCGGACCACGTGGGTTACCTATAAACAGCTCTTCTTATTGAGCCATCTTCTCGGCGATATATTAGTATGTCTAGAAATGGCAAACATTTGTTAGCCCCTGAATTGTTTGCTTTAAAAAACCGATTCACGTTATTGTAAATTCGGTAATGATGAGTCTATACGAAATACTCGCATCTACCAGTTTTCTTGCTTTTTGTGCAGATTTTCCCCCAAAACCATGCCACTTAAAATCTTGAGTCGCATTGATGGGAGTCATTTAAAATCAGTTATAAACAATCGTTTCAACTTCAAAATACATCAACGAATGATATTTGAGTTGTCTCTGTAATATTCCCGACAAGTTTATATCGTTCTTTACTGTGGCTGATGCCATATTTGCTTTATGTACGCAACTCTTAACATTATTTCAAGAGATTTGTTCAATTTTTGAGGAAACTTATGGTTCAACTTGGGCAATTCCAGTTGATATACTCTTGTATAAAGTGTACCACAATTTGTTTTCATAGTGAAGTTTTTGTCACTATCATATTGCTCTGAGGCCCTTGTGTTCTATCTTCACAATGTTTACACATAACATTACTTTCGTATACACTTAATGGATGGTTATACAAACATTACCGTAGTTCAACTAGCCAAGATGTTATAAAACATCTTTCCAATTGAGTTGTTTCGTTTATATTTCTGTGTTTATAAAATGTTCACATATTTCCAGACTTTTCAGTTCAAATTTACGTCGACGCGACAACAGACAATGGTGGTGAAGAGTCATCCGAGTATTAGTCCACGCTGAAAAAGTTACCCTAGTTCCATCAGAAGACACAAATAAAAGATTTTAAAATCGTGTTGTGGTCGTGATATCAAATAAATCATTCAGTTCACCACAATAATTTGTACTCATTTTGCCGCACATTTACTGCGGAAGAGTAGCGCAATTCGTACAATTAAAACCATTTATTTCCAAAACAGAGTTGGTTATTTAAAGCAACATATTCTTACCTGTGTGAGCAGAAACGCACTATTTTATGTCGTAGTTTCTTAATCTCGCTGAAAAAATCCTAATCGGTGCATACGTTTCACTCACATACATATACATCACGAATATCCAGATGAAACCTCAGTTAATAAAGTATTTGAGTCCATTTACAGAAACATTTTTACAACTTTTACAACCGCGTTCTTATTCAAGCGACTAAGAATTACTTACAACTGGATAAAAGGCGGTGCTAGTAATTTTCGTCACCCACTGGCAAATTAGTAGTTCCGTTCCAAGTATAAATAACTTCATGGTTAGCGTATTGAAGTCACTCATAATATGAGAGTATTTTTAAGACTTGGTAGTCCCGAATGGACTAGGTATTTTGGCCCAATGGATAAATTTGGCGACAGCGTTAATCTTTCGTCAACTAAAAGAAACCAAAGAAGATGGAATTTTATCAAAAGTTTAGAAGTGCTTGACAGGCAGACAACCGTTCAATGTCTTAAAACTTAAGCTGTTCTAGACGGTGCTGAAATAAACTCAGTCTTCAAGGAAGGTGTGTCCTGCTGTGCAGTCCTATAAACTGCCTGTCTACCAAACTAGAATCCACTGTTTTGGAGAAGCTGTACTTTGTGCATTCGGAAGTAAGTTGGAACTGAGCGTTGGTCCTCATCTACATTTACGGTAGTCTAGAATGTATGGGGATACTGGCAACACTTTCGGTGTTTGTGACCAAAGGAAACAGATACGGTGACTAAGTGTTCCCGTTCCACTAACTTCCTAACAGTACGTTCGTGAAGACGATTGTTTTTAGATATGTAAGATCCACATAGGTTTAGGGAAAACATACATAAGGTATACACCTCGTATTACAACGTTCTTAGACGATATAATAATCCGACAGGTTAGCATGAATATACAAATGAATGGGCCAAAGCATAAATTTTATATCCCCAGAGTTTATTCGTAATGATTCACCTGTTTAAATGTGAATTAATCAGACGCCTCATTGCAGTTTACGTTCGTTGATTCCGAACAAGCAAAGTACCAGATGCTCTTATTGGTGATATTGTCCCCACACTCTTCAAAAGAGAACTTGACCCTTCCTATAACCTAAAAAGTCCAGACTGCAACCTCCTCCATTTTGCGATCCAACATTTAACGATTTTAGGGGAAGAAATCGTCCACATATATTGAACTCAGAATGTGGCGCTCACGTTTTATCATAGGGTAAGTCAACTGTTAGTAGGATATCGAATTATACTCCGACCTACGAACGGTCTGTCTCCTTGGGGCTTCGTAGAAGGTTAGGGTTTGAGTTCCCAATTGTGTCTATTTTGTGCGGAGTCTGAGCATGGTGATCACGACAACCACATTAATACAAAACTGTTGTAAGATAGCAAGCCTGCGCTTCGAAACCTCGACTTTGCTGAGTCTGTTTATTCGCGATTGTATCATTTGATGTTGGTCTTCCTATACTCATGAGTTGATGTTTCTGCACGATGGCCGTTGTATGCCTTTCCTAGCTTGGTAGCGTCATGTATGAGATGAAATGTAGAAAACAAGGAAAATATTTATACGGTATCTGTAAGACGTAAAAGACGCGCTGACTGAACCCTAAATGGGGCGATCACCCATGCTACGTAATGAGACTTATCTGATATGTTGGTAATTTGTGACGACTGAGTATATTAGGTAAGTAGACTTTGAATTCCAAGTCCTGAGAACCGTTATTAACAGCTGATACTTCCAGTTCTATTTCAGGAGTTACACCGTTGGTCTAGCGTGTCTCAAAATTGTTCACGTTTGCATTTCAAGATTTCTATATATCTGGCGAATTCACCCCAAATTACATTTCTATTATAACTTAACGACATCTGAAGATAAATCAAACTAGCTCGTGTTACTAATAACTAAATCGGTCATGTTCTTGAAATGAAGTGTTGATCTTCAGTGAAACTCCATTTTCTCCAGGTTTCCGATAACTTCCACCGAGATGATATAGTCGACCGATTCTCTATCAGGCGTCTTCTCCTCTTCATATTATTAATAAATCGAAGCTTCGCTTTTGTTAACGCTTTACCGATATAAGACGCGAAACAGTAATGCTGTCCTATTTCTCCAGGATAATCCACTCCCATCGTTTTTATTCATCGCTGCAACAGTCAAAATTACTGCATTGCTGTTCTCTTAGTGTGTTCATCGATCTAATTGTATTTCGATATCTGGAAAGCTTAGGTGAGCGTATTGTTCTAGCAACAGAGGAACTAAATATCAGCATTGGTACTATGAAGGTGGTAGGGGTTTATGGTGTCTCTAGCCACGACGGTATCGTGTCAAAAGATGGCGCCATTCGATTCAGCATAGCCTACTCACAGAACAGTGGTGAAGAAGGTGGTTTAATTCAGGATCCTCTTTACCTGACAAAGTATAACGTTCATGAGGCATGGACGGCAAATTTACTCAAAGTCCACTAAAATTATACGACCATCATTGAATCCAAAACGTTTCCTTTATCGGAAAATATAGCATTCGATTTGGCATCTGAATCCCTCGTAAGTAGTAGTAAGTATCATAGTATCAAATATACGACGTAGCATTCAGATCCTTTTGACACTCAGCAGTGACAGGCCAACATCCGGGACTGGCAAGCTATGGCCTACATAAAGAAACAAGTTAGTTCATCAATAAGGATTGATCATATATCCCCAGTTTGCTTCTCCCCTTTCCAGCATTCTCATCACCGATTTATTTGATTGAGTCTGCTGATAACTCCTGCTAACAATGCTGAGAACCAAAAATGAGTCATTCGGATGTAGCTGACATTTGCCATGTATATCGACACCGGTGACTGAACATCAGGGAGCTTGGGAGACAGATCGATAGTGGAAACATTTAAGGTGGAATATGCGCAACATAGATTCGTAAACTTCATAAATGAATAGAGAAAATCCGACAACAAAATGGCCAGTATTGGAGATATTTTCATTAGAAAAACACTTCCGGAAGTGATTGTCCAATGATTATGTTCAATACTGGACACAGACAAGCGTTTATAATAACAAACCTACTCCATTTACATTTGAGCACACACTGTTAAATTTGTTAGGTCTCAGCTTTTATACAGGTACTTTATGTTTTACTTTACTGGGGTAAATAAATTTTAGGTAGTCTAGACCCAATTAATAAAAATCATTTAAGTATATCCCGTTTTACGTGAGCAGCCAGGACGTATTTTTGTAAAAATAAACGTACGCCGACTACGGAAACACAATCGATAGTCAGTACATGAGTCACTCTATTTTCTTTGTTGGCGACACGTTCGAGCACATTTTGACCCGCAGATGTTTTTAATACCTAGCAAATGTCGTATATTGTTACGGCAAATCCACTTGTACTGGGCATGGTGGTGCCGTGCGGCAATGAACCAAAGTATATCATCTGAAACATGCCCAGGGTTACAAGGTCAACCATACCCACTGATTTTTCTCAGGATGAAAACTCTCATTTCATAGGCAAAAGCACACTTTCTCCCTGATGCATTGCCACCAGTATTGTACGACAGAGTTTAATGCTAGAGCCGATGTTTTCTAGTCTAATATACCGTGAAATCCGCAGCTTTTCAAATGGCCGCCAATAGAATATGATAATGACATTAGTATGTAACGTTTAATAGGTAATCTGATGAGGGGAGAGAAAATATAGTGTGATATGATCGCTATGCACGGTTATTCTACAGGCGGAAGATCAACCTTTAAAAAAATTGATCGTCAGTGTTATCGTCGTAAACGATAACAAATCACTGGCTCACACCGGTGCCCAATTGCCACATAACTACGAATAAAAGGCAGAAGCCGTAAATAAGACATTAGCCAGGTGAGAATGGTTGGAATCTAAATGCTGAAAATATATATGTCCGAACTCAATTATTCACATTCAAAGTGGCTACATATTACTAGTAAACAGCCGAGGTATAAGTAAAAATAAGTTGTTAAGAGCAAGACCGCTTTCTTATGTTTATCACTGCCTCGCGTCCCTAACTGTGCTCGTATCGTAGATACCCCCCCCCTCCAGAAAAAAACAACAGTGGTTACCACCACGCCACCGAGCCTGGATAATTATTATTTTATGTAACGTCTGCAACTGCCGGCTTCTTGAGCCACGAGAGACTCAACCTTGTAAACGAACCTGACCTACATTGATTAACCTCATGGAGAATGACTTCATTTTTCTGCGTCATGTCGTCGTCTATCCATTTCACACCTTAGGCTAGTCAGCCACAAAATTCGACAAATCTGTTCGATGTGGCAAATGACTAATTGGTATTCTCAATGCATAGCTTAACTAGTTCAATCTATACATTCCTAAGTACTGAGTGAATGAAAGCACTTGACGCCGATTAACAAGTATCGTTGTCTAACTGTTGATGGCCCTTGATGCTAACGACTGAACGTAGTGAGTGATATTCAGATACATGCATTAGGCTAACGTGTCCTGTTCTATGTAGACTTAAGGTAGCATAATTCATATAGCCACCTTATACAAGCGATCCTTATGGTATGGATAAATGTCCCTCGGTCGCTAGATGTTACACATTAGCGATTGCCGCCATCATTTCGCAGGTGCTATCTTGTATTTCACTCCCCATACTGTCACCGTGACAGATGCAGTCTCCTAAGTGACCAAACCTACTAGCAGCCTTCACACCCTCACTATCAAACGTTGGGTTCACATAATCTTGCCAATCAAACTTCAGTACTTGGCGCTTTAATGTTACAAGGCCCAGTCCGAAGTAGTTGCCAAAGAGCGAAAAGCACTTGGCATTGGCTGTCTTGTTTTACCATGGTCAACTAACAAATTGCTACCACCCCAGTGAAGACCACTCAATCTACTGACTGACAGGAGGACTACGTTAACGTTCTAAATGTCTTAGGTAATCTTGTGTTACGTCATCAATGGTAATTCGAACAAAAAGTTTAGAAATGGGCAGTCTTCGGGCATGCCACTCTTGGTGCTGAAGCTGTTGAACACTTCACCGCGAGAGTTAAAGTTGAGACGGCGGATAGGGTAGGTTCACATAAAATGTTCTACACAGCCCCGTGTTTAGACGACTGTAAGAGTGTAGATGGATCCACTGAATAAAACGCAGTTTTGTAGATGATAAAAACGGCAATTTTTAACTAGTAACAAATATGATATTGCTCCAGTATTTGGCGAAAAGTAAAAAAAATAACTAATACCTGCTTAAACAGTACGAAACTTTGCATATTTTTCTCTAAGGTCTGCGCACCGAGGTTAGTGAGTCGACAAATTATGAATGGTACCAGACCTCTAGTTATGACTAGATATAAGCCAACTCAGTCATGGTTTACAAAATGCCACTGACCTCTTTTTTTAATACAAAACTGAGTCGAAAGCTCTATTAGCGCCTCCCAACCTTCATTGAAATGTGTCGGTACGAGGACATCTGGATCAACAGCGTTTAGGAGCTGAAATTAAATTGCGGACCACAGCCTCAATAGATGTTTTTAAGTCTAATGACCACGGCGTTACATTGTAAACTTGAGCGTTAAAGATGCAGCGAAACCAGTTCACACGGTGTTCTGGCCAGCAGTCTGCAGCGTCCCGTAGTGTAAAGGTCAAGGTCAGATTTCTAGGCCGACTGCTGGCGGCATGTGATCAGAATGTAAAGTAGCACACAGTCACTCACGTATGGTCCTCAAGTGCAAGCATTCAAATCGGATTCTATTCAGCAGTGGATTGAGTTCTAGGAGCGGAGGGATTGAGGAGGTCAAGGGTACAATTGGGAGAGTACGTAAAGATGGATTACAGTCACAGTAACTTGTTGCTCATGTCAACTGTCGGATACACTTGTTTGGAGCACGCAGTCAGTTACCAAAGCTAGATCATTCAATAAAAGTTGGAGACTCAGCTGGCATTGGCGCGATCTCTCAACTTAACTAAAGTCTTCTGATAAGTTTACCTTGGGTGTCTGTGGGTGAATTACGAACCGCAGACAAAAACCTAGATAAACACTAGGCTGAACGCATATGAGCTTCTACCGCAGTGGCGTCAGGTTCATCGGACAAACAGAACACTGGCAGTAATTGCACCATTGTTAAATGAAACGTATAGATTTGTGCCATCCAAGTGAACTCTCAAAATTGGACAGCATTTAGCAAGGTTCGCGACGTAGGCTGTTGGTTGGTAACTCGATAGGCTGCGGTATGGGCGGAATTCTCAGTCGAAGTGTCCGAAATTTCGGACATTGTGCGATAGCCACGAAAGCTTGAAGGTATATCTCTCAGGGCCTCTGGGTAACATATCGATGGCGCGTCACGCCAGACAGGCAGTCCGAAATGGGATCAGCAAATCTGAACAATACATGAACACGCATCGCCTAATGAACGTGAACACGTTTTTAGCTTTAACTGGGCTTATGTTCACTCCAAATGCGTTTGGGACCGTGACACATTTTTTTAAAATCGAATGAGATGCACAAACTCTCGACATCTTGTAATTACAATTAGAACAGGATGGTTGGCTTTTCAGTAGATGAATACTTTCACGGAGTCTCTTTTTCTTCTTCTTCAAAAACGTCTCCTTTATTGAGAAAACAGGTTTTTCAGTCGAACTGATGCGAAGTTCCCAAAAAAACTCTAAAAGTAACCCTTGTTATTTCTTTACCTGATCGATATGTAATACATCCATGTGTCACATCCACTGATTAGTGTTTACGGTAAGTGTCCATCAACCATTTAAATCGAGAATATGTGTAGACTACTGTTCACAGCATATACACTCTTGTATTTTCCTTTCTGTTACGCACGTTTTAGAGCAAAATAAATTGATATTTGTGTGCTCATACTTTAAGTTGACTGGGAATCGGCAAGCTTGTCAATCACATCATTTGCGATGACTAATGCATCCGTGTGTCTACCCCAATGTGGAAACTTTGAGTTCTTTTGCTTCGTATTCTGTCCAGCTTATTGTTTGGGTGTTCACAATGCATATTTATTATCCGAATGCGTGAGGTTATTGAGGTTAACGTCTCTTTTGTATGAAACCTAGAGGTGCAGGCACCTTGTACCAAACATCTCATAACACTTGTCGTTGATGAGGCGTCACTGTGAAACAGCTATCGTATTCATGGTGATTAATACGTGGACCAGTATCCGTAGTTTAAATGACATACCAATGTGATAGCTATCGTAAAGTGAAAATCGATCCGTACACTCTGAAAATCGCACCGCGAACTTTTTTATTCCATGTGTAGAATGGACCATTGTTCACCAGAAGGCTGTTTTAATTTTTATCTCTCTGACGAAGTTTCGGCCAAGTCTATCTTAGAATAACGCACCTGTATAGTACTCAATTCTTTCGTTTTCAGATAATTATGTATATATATATATATGTATATATTAATCCGATACATGGATCTACTGGGTATGTAACGACAAAAATATGAGTTGCATATTATAATGTGTGACCTCATGGAATGTAAACACTTCGGTCAAGTGTGCACTAGGGACACACTCCAAATTTGTTCTACGTTGTGCTAACAGTGAAAGCATTATAAGAGAAAAACAGATAAGCTCACAACTGAAGAAAGCAGCAAGATGTTGAAATGAGCATCCTGTGAAGTGAACCCCGCTGTTGCTGACATAGCAGTCGTTGTAATTGTGTTGTGTGAACTGGTGGTAGAATGTAAAGAAGATTTGTTTTTGCCCAGTTTATTAGTTGAAGATATGTAAGCAGATGATGTTGACGTAGTGTTCAAACTGACCGCCTTCGTACTCGTGGTGGTGACCTCAGTATTTTTGTTGGTTGCCTCGGTATTCGCAATGGTCGACTCTGTACTCCCACTGGTTGCCTCGGTATTCGCAATGGTCGACTCTGTACTCCCACTGGTTGCCTCGATTTTTCCGGTGGCAATGTTGGTGCTCGAATTGAGTGCCTTGTTGCTTGCGCCAGCAGCCTCCTTGCTATTATTGTTGATTGTTGTCTGTGAACTCTGAGAACTGGCTAAGAGCGTGGTAGGCTTGACGGGAGTTTCGCTAACAGCCGACCTCAGCAGCTCTGAATCAGGGTGGAAACGTTGTTGGGGATAAAAGTAAACGTTTTTGTACCCAGATGAAGTATGAAATGAATATGAGATAAAGCGTCTTTGGATATTACTAAAGAGGAAACTACATGAAACCAACACAATGACCAGACATTAGATCTAGGTGGAACAGTATTCAGAACTTTCAGTTATTCTGATACGCTCGCTTATCTGTGGGTATTACGTGATCCGGTGCAGCCACCTTTAAGAGAACAATCCATGTCTAATCCTAACAGCATGATGGTGTTTTGTGTTAACTCAAAAACTATGGTGAAATCTTAACATCACCTGTAAAAGATGTTGAAGTAAACTAGCTCAAAGGTCAAAGAAACTAGGAAGATTGAAATGGACCGAATAACGGGTATTGCTTCATAATGCCTTGTTGTTAATGAATTGACTCATAGTACAATTGTTATTGATGTTCATTCACGTCGACCTATATATGTATATATGTAAATACATTTGTTTACAGTGACGTGAGTGCACATTAGTAGTACATTCAAATGAATCATTAAGTGATAGGAAAGTTTGGGTTAGCAACACAGATTATTCGATTCACCACAAAACTTCGCTCTGTGAGGGAACAAAAATGAAAATTTCTCATATTTTAGACCAGGATCCCTTTATATATTTTGCCTTAATGTGAAATCGCATTATTTTTCAACATTAATGGGTGTTGAGAGATGAGAACAAGTGACAATAAATATATCGCTGATAGTACTAGAATAGATTTGTCTGTCCTAAACTGTTTAATCTCCCTCGGTGATTACTAAAACCGGGGCAAGCCGGTTAGACTTGTTACAGAAAGTGAAAAGACTTGACAATATCAACTTAAGAACAAACCGAAAATCCCATTTTGTTGAGTTAGCCATGGTGCTTGTTGAATGATGCAGGATAAAAACCGTCTGGATACTGACTCAGAAAAATCACTTATGACCTACAGAGCGATTACATGGAACTGTAGGTGTTCTCTGGTTATCACCACGAAGGATATATAACAAAAACATTAGATCAGTTTGTACATCGTTAGGTTGTCACTGGGCTACGCGAGTAGCCAATGTGTGTAACGCAGTGTGAAACATAGCATATGGCCAACATATAAATTTGTAAACAGGTTTATACTGCTAAGTTTTCTACTGGGGTTTGTCAAGAAACATCAGTGAACCATAATGGCCAAAAATACAGCTACTATGAATAGGACAAATATCAACAAAGATGACGAACCTCTCCTTTTTGGTAAACGAAGCCACGCCCCAATTATGCAAATCGAGTGTCGCCGGATTAGTCCCGATTAGGGCGTTTTGTCAGTGTTTGCCCCTTAAATACATTCAGTCTATATTGCAGTGTTTTTCTTTTCTGCTGTCGGCTCCACTTATCTAATGCTTTCTGCTTAGGCTGGATCATTCCAGTGTTAGAGCAAAATAAAGAAACATCTCGAAATGAAGTCTAACCAGGAAAAGTAGCGTCAAAACGGACGGAAATGCTGCCGAGATATCACAAGGTGGAAAGCGTGTATAAACAGTTCGTTTCTTCTCAACTATCAGCCAAATATGGTGCCGTTAAAACTGTTTTCACTTGACAATTTTTGATGACAAACGTACCTGCTGTCAAAATTGGATCAATGAATGAGGTTTATTAAACTGGACTCCGTTAATATATTGAAAATAAGTACCTATCTGCAGCAGTACAGAGTTTGCTGAGCCGCTCATGTGCTAATACAATACAACACCACTGACAAGCAGAAAGGACAGAGTTTCCCTTGAATCGTGTTCATGGGACAGCTTTGTATGTGACCGGTTTATACTGCTGCCATCGTAATCATAAATTAACATTTATGTGATCTGTCTAAAGTTGATAACACGAAGCTGTCTGTCCTGAGTTCAGCTGAGGGCAGAACAAGCCTTGAATTGTATTTAAACACCCAGAAATTTTGACATCTGAATTCCCGTATGCCTCCTCGTTCACATTCAACGTGAACTAGAAATCTGACGTAGTGGCTTGTGTTCTGGTTAACATGCTCCAATGAATTGATAATTTGCAAGAATTTAGGGATCCTGGGATTTGGTTGATTGTTAGTGTTACGCGTGAAAATCAACTTGATTTACTACAGTCAAACCTTATTATATTATTTTTCTAAATTGTGGTTTTTTATACCAGTGTTAAAGAAAGAAAAATTCACAGGTACCTCTCAGTTGTACTAGCATCCGGTCGCAAAGATGGTTAGTTGGTGATTCCCGAGTGCTTTATGCACATGAGTGAAGATATCAATAACCAAGTTTCGAATCGTACAAATCATTACCAATATTGTTCAAACTATAAGACTAGAGATGTTGACGCCACGAGTTTTTCATTTGAACCACACCTCCATGACTGTCAATGACAAGAAAAACGTGGCTGCCGTCAAGTCAGCCCTGCCAGCTCCAACAACCGATTAAACCGAAATGTTTGGTTAAGCTAGTAAAGTTTCTAGCAAAGTTATGATGAAATTCATTAAAACTTCATACAAGCCCCTTGGTCTCAACAAGAATCTTTTTCAATAAGTCCTCTTGAATTGGCTGACGATGAAAAACAGCACACATTTAGTCCTGACCGAAATACTTCCGCTACTTCGGTGAGGGCAAGCCTAACCAGTTTTTCCGAGTCACTATTGTTGGTGATACTTGAGCAAAAACATTCATTTTTCAGAATGTGTGGAATTTGGGACTGGACTTCTCACAAAATCCCCACGTGCAAAATGTCAATCACAGAGTTGGAAATCACCATATATATTTTGTCTAAAAGACAGATCCCAAATGTAGGTACGTAAGAAAGTCAGACTATGAGGTCCGTTTGATGTATTGAAGTGTGTCATCAGAATGTTTCGTATTCTTTTGGTAATGGTGGCCTTATTAAGAAATTGTGTTGCTGGTTCCAGTATTACAATAACACGCCAACCTACCGGTGGAATGTCACAATGGATTTCGCTACCGATTCTAAAATTAGATCCGTCGAGCAAGCATTTTGAAAGCCTGAACTCATACCTTAAGATGTAAATCTTCCTCAATAAACAGTTGGAAAGTCTGCTCTGGAAAAAAAGTCAAAATGACAAAATCGGTCAAGCAAACTGGGTGTGACGAACTTTGTCAATGCAAGCACGTAAAGAATTGCGATGCCTGGGTTTATTGCCTCGCAAGCGTAGCAAAGCTAGCAGAAACCCAGTCCGTGTTGAATAAACTGGGAACGGTTTGTGAATACAAATTTACATTCTTCAACATTAAAATGTTTATGACTTTCACACCTGCTTGCATATTCATCATGCCCGTCCTATCAAAAGCGAACTGCCCGTGGTCGAATTAAGAAGGGCCAGGCTATGTTCATCTAAGACCACCTGAATGTTATTTGTGTCTTGCGTGAGAGTCAAGACCTTAAACCGCTTATTATGGCCGGAGAGCTGCTTTCTCATCTGCATGTAGGTCTTTGTAATCAACTAATATTGTACCTTCGCAAGAAAAACTCTTTGTGGAATGTTACAGTCCTGTGGTTTAACACCATTAGAGGTAACTATAAAATTCGTGCACTGCACCCTAGTATCAAAGACTGAACAAGTGAAAATAACAACATTCCCGTGAAAGATCACCTGTAAACAGTCCAACTTACCCGAACACTGTAGGACAAGAACCAATACAGCTGGTCTCACGAGGTAAGCCATACTTATTTGATCGTTTAACACGATTGCGTTTGCAACGTT
Organism: Paragonimus skrjabini miyazakii; assembly: GCA_014338405.1. Taxonomy (NCBI): domain Eukaryota; kingdom Metazoa; phylum Platyhelminthes; class Trematoda; order Plagiorchiida; family Troglotrematidae; genus Paragonimus; species Paragonimus skrjabini miyazakii. The sequence goes on along the minus strand of JTDE01000049.1, from coordinate 87,784 downwards.
TGTTGTCGATCTGATAATGCTGAGCGCCCGTGCTTACACAGTCCATCCAGTTTTATTTCTCAATCGAGTTGTGCACTCATCTGGTTGTGCAGAAATGTAGTCAAGGATGGTCTCATGTGTTTACATTTGCGGTGCGTGTGTGTGCTGACGTATCCTAGTCTATATTCGGATATTCATGGCTGAAAACATACTACAAGCGTAGGCCAACACCCAATCGCAAGATGGTTGTCGGGCTGACCTACACTGTAGACATTCAACTGTGCACTGTCGGTGAAAAAACGAATGATGAAACTCATCATGTATCGTCACCCAAAATTCAGGCGAACCAGCTCAGGATGTGATAACTTTACAAATAAAGCTAGAGCATATTCTCCAACGTTGAGGCTGGCACGTTTCACTGAGTGTACCTAACCATTTCTGCTATGTTTTAATTGCGGAATTGTTCCAATCTGACCGAAACTTTTAAGCGCCTAACGTTACATTTACTTAGTGTTTGATGGTTACAGTGGCAAGGTTACCTATAGAAAGGCGTATACTGATGAACGAATTGTTCAGAGAAATCTGATAAACTTCGCAGTTTTGATTACGTAACGTAATACCTACTCAACTGTAATATTAGAATACTAAATATAAATATAAAGTGGTAAATATGTTTTTCGAGGAAACGTGAGAATATTTTAGTCTCTACTCCTTTGATAACAGTCAATATGCGACAGTTCTGCGATCTCAACAATGCTTTCCAGCTACTTTTAGATAGGCTGATCTTGTCTCGTGATTGATTCCAACTGAAATCCATATTTATTACAATTGATTTATTTCAACCCAACAAATTTGCGGAAATTCTTGTAAATAGTACCGATTTTACCTTCATCATTTGTTTTGGCATATGTTATCTTTAACTGTTTGAGAAATACTGCTGAGGTGGTCAGTGTCATAAACGATTTGGTAGATTCCACATAAACCTGAGATGGGACTGTGTATAAATGTAGCGTTCCTTAACTATGAACAAAGTAGTACAAGGGTAAAACAATTGGGTAAAACACAAACTGGATTTCGTTGTGGTTATGATCACAAGGAAGGTAGGTTTTATGAAGTCAGTGTTAATTGGGGTGAGTTGGGGAGGATCAAATTGTCGCGGGAGTTGACTGCAGACTGCTGACGTAATCAGATTTGTGTGTTCAAAAACAGTTCGTTCACACGCTGGGATTACCGTGGTCAAACAGCTGCAGTCAACCCACGCGACAATTTGATCCCGTCCCCCGCCACAGCTCACCCCAATTAACATTGACTTCCTAAAACCTACCTCCCTTGTGATCATAACCACAATGGAGTCGTGTTTGTGTTTTATTCAATCGCTTTACACTCGTACAATTTTTTATCAGTAACTTCCCTTACTGTGTACTGAGTTAATATATCATCGTACCAGGCTAAGATGAGAATTTATCGAAAACAGTTCTGTTCGTTAAAACCAAAATTGTTTTACATGATTTCTACGGGGATTTTCAATTATCTGAACAAACTGTTACACCTTAGGTGGTGGAGCAGTAGACGTGCACTGGTCATATGTTTCTGCTGCTGGTTTAGGTCCAGCCAATACCCAGATCTTTCAAAACTGCAATTCTTTTTATCTGACGGACCTGTCAAGCTACGTACAAGTAATAGACAATATGCTTCTACTGACTTCTACAATACATGTATTTTAACTTGGCAGGAAGCAAACCCAAATTTCCAATGGACAGTTTTGTTTTTTGCATGTATGTTTTCCCCACTGTATGTTTGATCTTGTAGACTTCCCTCGAAAGTACACGCGCTATCGGAACGCATATAACTTTTCGACATTCTCCTTACCATTCTTTTATTCATGGGTGAAGTAAGGATCTTTGAGTTGTAGAAACTCCTTCTAATGTTATCTTAGTTATTTTGTCCTACTCATGTTATTTACGAACGTTTTTGCCTCACCCTTTACTATTTGCGGTGAAATTCAAAGCCTGATTGGAATGGCTGAATTTTGAGTTAAAGCAACAACTGGTTAATAGTTTGGTTAAAGCGGTTCTCTAAGATGTTACACAACATACAACTACAATATTAGTATTATAGAACTAACTATAAAATGGAGAAAAGTATTAAAAGTTCAAGTTATATAAAGAGAGATGAGTGCAAGTTTTCTGTCGAATATATCGCTGGTTTAGTACTCCCTAAGATGTGTTAATGACGTTCCAAAAACGCGCAGTGCTTTGTCTTTTTGTCTAAAGAATGTTTATATAGCTTTGAGCTAGAGTGTGTATAGCAACACTCAGATTCAAGTACATTTGATCTGGCAGAAATTACCGTAAAATGTTTCGGTGCCCGACAGACAGTTAAATGGTTAACCTGTTATGGATTAACACAAAGACTCACATATCAACATTTTGTTGGAACCGTACGGTGTTCATCGGACGACTAAATGCAACCTTTTACCAGATAAACCGAAATATATTGATTGTGTATAGGACAGTGTAAATCAGTGACCTCTTTAGCAAATACGGAAGTGAGGAGTTCCTATCTTCTCTTTCGGTCTAATGGGAAGACGCACTGACTTATTCGATCAGCACCGGTCGTTCAACAAACAACAATCCGGAGTTCAATGGTAACTAACCAACGACATACATATTGTTTAACTGACAGTACATAGACCTTTTTTATTTGGATGACACTTTCCTTGAGAACAAACGCGTATTTTGATACCTGCCCCAAGAGAGACTGTCAAAGTTTATACGGGACATAAACGGCCACGAATAAAATACGCAAGTTTTACGAAGAAACAGCCTGACTACAAGTTAATTTATAGTTAAATCTTCACTAAAGTATTCCAAACCTATAAGGTTTGTCTCCGTTTACGTAGAAGTGCACAGTGCAAAACTCACTACGATCATGGGAATCGTTTTTTGTAGCTAATTTCCTATCAACGACAAACAGAACATATCACGTGTTAAATATTGTGTAATCAACGTAACCAACTCTGTTTGCTTCAGACTGATGACAAGCTATCTTGCTGTGACCACGTTTTCATAAAAATGACACCAGTCGACCCAAACCTAAATGTCACTAAAAATCTTTTTCAACGACCTGAATGTATCTTGACGACAAGCACATGAGCATGACAAAACACATTTTGCTTGTTTCCATCACCCAAGTAGGTGGACCAGTTCACCGTCTATGCCTCTTTGTTGAAATGATCATTGGTTTCTCGACAATAACGGAATGGTTAAGCTGTTCTGTCAGAGAACATATGAACATTTGAATGAAAGAATTACCGTCGAACATCACGATTTAACCAAGTAAACTCAAAATCTTTTTAACTATGGGGTAGTTTCATCGAATCTGTTAGTACACCCCTGTTGTAAAATATAACGCACAGAAAGTGTAACACACTTTTGGATTAATCTCACGTTTATGTGACTGGCAAAAAAACAGTCGTTTTGTTTATTGAAACAAAGGAAATGAGGTCGATAAATCTTTTCATTTTTACTAAATCACACTACGTGTAGCTACCCATTAATATTAAATAAATTTAAAAGCTTTTATAACTTTGTGGATATACAATTCTGTCTATTTTTGAGGAAACTGGCTACCACCAATTTGACGCAGTTCTTAAGTGTGGCTCAGTAAAGCATCATCTGGATGGTTACTTCGTGACGAGCCTAGAGGGAAAGTGGTGGGCCATATATGAGGTAAAGTTTTTCTACAGGCAGTAAACGAACGATATTTTAGTCATAGCCAGTTGTGAACTGGTATGCATCTAAGGTCACGGTTGATGAAGAGACGGCAAACAAGATCCTGCTTTCTGATGTTCGGATGTACGGAATAAAGTGAGGCTGGATTGCACAGCCAGTTCACAGAAGACCTATTTGGACCAGCTGTGAATTTTTTTCAGTGAACAGTATACGTATACATCAGATCAGTACAACCGACTCCTTCGGAATGAGACCAGGGATCTATTACGGTTAAACACTGGAATCCTCGTTCCCCTTCGATGAAAAATTACTTCTCTCTGTACTTTTTCAGAAATCACAGAATAGCATGCGACAAGAGCTTAGAAGTGTCAAGTCTCATAAACGCGACTTACCTGGAAATCTCGCTTAGGATTATCAGTCTACCGAACGACTGAAAAACAACGCAAATATTACTATCTCCAGTCTAATACACAGCCAAAACTGCATATATTACGGCACATGGTATCACTTTCTTTGTCTGGCGGAATGAGAAACAAAGATGATCCTGTCACACCTAAACATTAAAACTTTCCTGTAAGTGGGATGAAAGCTTCTTTGAGATATCTAGTCAGTCATTCAGTATCATGATTGACCAGCATATCCCAAATTTATTGCGTGTGTAGTGAGATCAACAGCACGGAATTACCCACATACAAAGCAGCAAAACCCAAATACATTTAGACAAGACTATCTACCTTGGGACTTCCAGTCTGCAAGCCAGAAACTCCGATGAAAGCATCCGGCAGCTTGCTGAGGCTCTGCTAAGTGCACCTTCCTAAGGTCAGGTTTAAAACAGTTCTTGTTTGTATTGCTATCATCTTGGTCATTAGCGAACCGTTGTAAGTTTAGATAGCCGTTGACTTAATCGTAATATCCAGTGATTACTCGTATAATTTAATCACATTCCGGGTTTCGTTTTCCTCTTTGTCTGTGCAATCCGTTTATAATCAGACTGACTTTCTGTACTTTCAAAGTGTACAAGACGTTGTCAGTTAACACGGGCTCCGAGGTTTTTGTTTACAACACCAGAAGTATTGTAGAAAACTACTCGTTTCAAAAGACTATGCAAGGAAGAACATGAATTATTGTATTGTTGAATCAGAAGTTGGTAAGTCCAACAGTGGTTCGCAAGATGTGGTTCGCAATGACATTGTGGTCACGATATGCAAACACAAAATTGTACTTCACAAAATATTGTACAGCAGATGGTAGTGCAAACCAAATCCGATAACTTATGGGACAGTCAATCAGGTGACCAAAGCGGGAACAGAATGATACAAGTGAAGTACACTCATCAATAAGAAATATGAGATCGATGCAACGTAACATAATTACTACTAATCAAAAAGGTAACATGGATTCAGAATGATCAAGATATGGTTATAAAATCTGTAGAGATCGAAAACGAAGAAAGCAGCCGACGGTTCAAGCATTCATACAGAATTGAATCAGTGCTTAAAGAGTGTACGCCAACTAACACTGCTGAAAGTGACAATGCAAATGGATGAAAAAGGAGTAGGAGAGATTCATCGCCTAAGAGATTCTCTGAATAATGGACAAGTTTGAAACTACTTCTTTGGAAATATGAAAAAATGCATGAATGTTCTAACCTTCCGAACGTAGTGCCCTTTGGACGACAACAATTCTGAACAAACTTCGCTTTATTTTCACCGGTGCATACAAAAGACCATTTATGTAACAATATAGGAAAGCGAACGAGATACCAGAGAAAGCTATCTATCATAGTTCAACATTATAGTCACTACCATGGTGGCCACAACCCTACAAACAGTTGTTTCTGAACCTACAACAAGGATTTATTTGAAACACTGAGTTCCCTTTAACCACTTCATTAGAGCAGAAAGAAGACATAAATTGCGATATGTTAACATTTCATTTACTCTCATCAGTCGCAAACCTAAAACATGCAAGTTATATACATCATACAAATAAGGACAGACAGGGAATAAGACACGCATACAAGCACACAAAGTATTATGTAATCACGACCATGGCAACCCGATAGGTTGCCTCAACTACTTTTGTGCACACAACGTCGGCTGGTATGTTCGGATGAGTATCGCTTCACAGAAAGCTAGTAGCTTCGGGTTTCGATTGCGCAACAGTAGTTTGAATGAGTTTAATGGGTCAACTTGGTGACCCGTTGTCATGAGGTGTTTGGCAATCGATGATGTTGGGTTTCGAGCCGTCAGTGCAACAAGTTGAGGATTTAAACATTCGAGCGGCAATCACTTCAAAATAACACAATGTTCGCCTGTCTGATGTTGAGTGGATAACAAAAAGTGCCCTTGTATGATCGCATTAATATTGCGTCATTAGAATATGACGTGCGATGTATGACGTTGTCCCTTCGTGTTTTATGCGCCGCCGTGACGTCATGCGTTCGTGTGACCTGTTTTTTAACCCACGTCGAGATATGCACCATGACCCTGACTCGCAACTTCGATTTTGACTGACTCGGGTAATGGTTATGACACATGGGGCGTTGGGATTCGGGGTGTTCTGAACAGAATTGCCGGGAAAACACTTAATATGCATTCACGATAAAACTAACTGGACGATAGTGAACTGGCTGATGTACATCATCGCCCTTAAAGATAAGGCGAATAAATACCGCCTTCTGGACAGTGTCAAATCAAGTTCCCACATCAAGGGACTGTTTGAATCCCACAGTAAACGGCTGAGAGTAATCGCCTAGCTGTAAGGTGGTGTCTAACAAGGCCACTTCTTCCTGTCCAAGGCAAATACGTATGACCCGATCAAACAACGTGCGCACCAAACTTTGTTTACAGTATCAGGGTATAAAGCTTTGAAAATGCAGGTATTCGCCTGTCAGGGTGTTTTTGTGTTGAACGCTATATTGAACTGAGCTATCCCCATTCCTCTTAACGTATATACCAAAAATGACAGACTGTTTCGTTTCTCGCCTTCCATACTGAAACCGGTCCGGGTTAAAAAAAGAGCATTTGATCGATTAAGATTTGTGTATGTAGTTGATTGTCTGCGATGAGAAGAATGTCATCGGTGTATCGCTTGTGTAGCTACGTTGAAGGTACCGATTTGGCTATTTGTTTCCCAAGATTTGTTATAAAATATCTACTAGTGTAAGACCGAATTGGCTACCCACAGCTAACTCATCCGTTTGATTATAGGCAGAATTGTGGAAAACAAAGCTGCCGTTTTTGATACAAAACATCAGTAGTTGTTCCAAAACACTTCAGACATTCCAAATTCTAGATTATGCCCATTCATATAGGAAAGCGAGAATCCACTGCATTCGTCCAGGGGAACGTTTGTAAACGGCGACCGTATATCGGATATGCATGAATGTTTAACCCGATTATCCACTGTCCTTAACAAGCCAGCAAGTTCAAAACTATCTTTCATGCCGAAATAAACCATTCAGTCTTGAATGGGCTTCAGATTTTCACGGGTTGTGATAGTGACAATGACTGTGTACCCTGACACTTGCATTTCGTGAGTAATTCATTTGCTTTTTTATAGTAATATATAAATGGTCTGTTATAAACACTCGAGAAAATACAACGACACTTATTCGGACATGAATCGTGCGATGTCAGTCTATTGTCTTTATTGAAATTCTTGACAAAAAACATGTTTCGAGCAACAATTTTATCGTGTCACATCGAGTGCCTGTTCCTTATCGATGAATACTCACCAGCCGCATCACGCAGCTTCCACTCTGGTCACGTGACCGACTGCTTCAGTAATGATCGGATCGAATCAGTTTCGCTATTTATGTCCATCTTATATTGAGCATAACAACTTCGTGAAATCAAGTAATCAGGTGTGATCGAACTGCCATTGCTCGTGACACCTTACGCGCCG
>JTDE01000049.1:61919-79592 GCA_014338405.1 Paragonimus skrjabini miyazakii | reverse complement strand
CACGGTTGCCTCATGAACAGCGTGGTCGGAGTTTTAGTTCGGCAGTGGCGAGGATATGCGCTCATGACGAGCTCTAATGAGAGCGAAATTCGAGTCTAGTGGTTCTGCTGTTCGAAATGGGCCGACTGGAATGTCTATGGGAATGCGACAGCTGCGATCAATTGTGGGTGATTTTCAATCCATGTGATATTTATCTCATTAAAGGGTGGGTTTTCAGTCTAAATTGTGACTGTTATTGATAGGCTGACCAATAATTACGTATAGAATTTAATAACATTTTAACAAAGGACTGTCAAGATTACAACTGTTGACTTAAGCCTTCTTGTTGCCACGATCTGCCGACCCTTCACAGGACAATCAACTAGTTATATGTGAATTATACTACGAACTTCATTTGGTGAAAAACTTATAACGTGCAAACAGAAGCTTCGAAGTATATCGCAGAGTGAAGAATTACGTAGCGTTTAGTTCATCAGATTACTTCCAACTCATGAAGTACTCATGATTATCCTGAAACGTATGAACTCACTGTAAATTGTAGTGCCATTCTAGTGTTGAGCTTTTTATCTTGACGTAATGCATAGGTTGTTTTTTTATACATTAGTCTCAAAACTCGGTATTACTTATCGTGGCCTACTTCCATACGCAATGAAGTCAGTGGCATCGTGTGAAAAAACTTGTCACAGGGCTCCGCTAGACATGCAACATAAACAATCAATCAAAAGCATTGTGTGATCAGTGTGGATTACACTCTCGGCTACCAATCCTAAAGTAATGAGACAAGCTCTCATTGAAATTTATTGTCCCCAGTTTCTAACTAGGAACACTGTGATATTTACAGAGGTTTGTGTGTAACACTGTCTCCTCGTCAGCTCAAAAAAGGCCAACAGTGACAGAATGGCGTGAGAGACCACAATACTTCCCGGAAATACACATACAAACTTCCATCCTCCTACACACGAGGAAACTTTACAATGCGGTAAATCTACTTCCCACTTGTTTGCAAATGATTGGTAATGGTATCACTCCTAACGAAAATGAAAGGATGATTTCGGAAAATTCCCACAGCATCAAAATTAACCACGTGAAAGACAAGCTACCAGTCCATAATCAATCAATGCTCGTGTAGTTATTTTCATGCTGCTGTTGTACTGCGGAATATGTTAGTCGTTCGACTAGGCGCTTGCCAAAATGGATCAAGGAACATCATCCAGCTTTGAATGGGACCGGTTGTCGTAAATCAATTACCAGCGCCATTCTTGCACAACTAGCTGACACCAATCTTCCCATAGACATCAGCCACGCTTTCCGGCGACCGCCGAATTGATTGCTATCACATTATGCAACCCTAATCTGTGCTATCAAAAGAAGTTTGTTCAGTCCTTGCAAATTCCCTAGCCACTTATCAATCACATCCAGTCTAACCGCGCACAAACATTCGACTCTGACCGTGTGACGTAACATCTAGTCAATGTCCGGTCTGGGCCTAACCAATTACTGTGTGCGTAGTCTAATATTAGTTTTTATTGTTATTCGTTAGCAGTCACTTCTTGTTTTTTGAGCTTTGTCTTATGACTTCTTGATGAAACCTATGTAGTTGTATTGACTTGAAGAAGAATTATCGAGAACAGTTGTTCGTCACATCGTTACTTTGAAAGGATAATATCAGAAGCAACTGTTCTCGATTACTGATTCACAGGCTCACACAGTTACTGAAGTTTCAATAAAAGGTAGTATAAAACAAACTGCAATATCTTCCAAACGTAGCGACGGAACACAAGAACCAACATAGTCGCCTAGATCTAGTTCACACACTGGTTGAATTTTATATCACACAACCAAGGATATATGCCTGGGATGACTAAAATTGATTCGTAGCCACGAGGTGGCGAAAACTAGACGTGTTCATTATGACAGCACAAGTTATGTTTGCGTAATCTGATTGCGATGAATACGGTGGTGGTTGAAATGAGTTTGCCGACTATCCTAAGTTTGAGTCAAGTAAATTCAAAGATGGTAATTAGGTAGACGACCGGGAGAAATTGGTAACATCCGTGTCAAGGTTGACATTGGCTATACGTGCAACAATAAATGTGGTAATTGACTTTCAGCAACAAGTGCTTTTTCTTTATCCTACATCACAAGCGTCTAGCATTGCGACTAGTACATTCTGTTGTGAAACACGGGCATAAACAGGAACACATAAGCAATGTTTGAGGTTGGCCTGGTAGTTTGCGCTTCAGGTGCGGTCTTAATATGGGGATTGTCGTAAACCAACTTCGTAAGGTAGGTACTGGAATGACACATCTAAGCGATCGATAGATAGAACGATACAACCAATCTCCATCAATATCCGTCTTAAACTGATGTTGTATGGACACCAGCGTTTTAATTTCAGGCATGTCTTCGGGTATGATCCCGATAATCACAGTTTACGTGCTGGCTGCTTGTTAAAGCAAATTTCCCTCGATTAGTGTTGGATTGTTTTAATACTTACGTGACCGACTACTTATTACATGTAAAAACGTGTACACAATCATTTCTGATCATTTACTTGTCTAAGCCGCTGTCTACTCAGGAATGAATGTTCAATATTCTAGTAGATTGGGAAGTGTTATCTTCGGAAGGTGTTACTGATAGTTCTTCTGTAAAGTAAGAACACTTAATCCCGTCCATATAACTGATCGGATCAACTCATCCTGATTCCCCGTACTTTGTACCATACTTGTTGCCGTTTTGTAATACGTGGTACTCCAGAATTATATGACATAGAAAAATGTTCTAGGAAAATTGTTTAAAAGGAACAATGTACAAGAGATTATCATTCAGACGATTTCAATAAACCCACGCTGTAACATTACTCACATGGAAGTTATTTTATGAAGAGTCAGTTAGTGTGCAGAGTGTTTTATGATGACCGGGAATTACGATTCCTCCGAGTTGTTGCTATTCAAGAGGCCTTGGTATCGCAGTTTACAGGGGCCAAGAAACTAACCTACTGCAAGTTCGAACGTGGTATACAGACGGTAAAACCGCAGACCTGAGCTTTTAAATGACTGACATGATACTGTTGTGACCACAAAAGACGATTAGCCTGAGAATTCGTTTATTGCGCTAACGTCCATATCGGTCATGTCAAAATTCAAACCACAAACGCGTACATTCATTTGCGCGTTAGACATGCATTCACATACGTCATTATCATTCGCCTTGATGGAACTTCTGCCGTACCGCGTACACACTATTTCGATAGCCTCTTCTTGTTCTTTGTTTTCCTGGCGTTCGCAACTTGCCCTTTTGTTCCTGAAAGTCTCCTATGGGTGACATACTAATTGTGAGTGATATGTTACTCACAACGAAACTGCCTGTCATACAACAATAATAACTATAGCTTTTTACATATCTGTTTCCATTTTATGCACAAGATTTTCCATTACATGCTAAAGTAAACCACTTTGGCGCATTAGAATTTCCACGTTAGAATCTTGAATGTGACAGCAAGAACGCGGTTGGCCCAACCAACCGGAAGGGACAACCAATCTTCATTTGAGCATTTCGCATTGGCTACTTTGATAGGGGATGTGGTACAGGTTGTTCGAAGAGTGTCAACGGCTTTGCCTAATGAGAACGGGATTAACGATCAATGTGGAGCACAGATCATCTGACCCTGTTCCTACTAATTCATCAAACTGCGGACTGTGTTGGTTCCTTTGACAGGTAAAGGGTTGCGGGTGGTTAGGGTATCTGTAGATCCCATGTCCAATAGGAGTGAGCTTTAGGGTCGTGGTAGACTTCGAGGTGTAATGTGAAAGTGAACCAGTTTGTGAGAACATCTTCATTAGTTCTCTTGTATACATGGCTGACAGACGCAATTACACTCGTATCCGTCCCGAAACACGCAAACGTGCTATCGAAGTATTCGACTGGAGCGATGACTGGCGCACGGTTGCCCTTCTGAACGGAATCAAGTGTAATACCGCTTACACGTGGCTTCATGTGGATTGCATCAGTTATGAAGCTCAGTCTCGCGAAGGACATAGAAGCAAGATTCTGACAGCATCAAAGATCGATATGTTGTTGGAGTGGATTTCCGTAGACCCAACGATTACACTGCAATTTTTTGAGATTGCGCGTCAAGGCTGAGTTTGAGAAGGAGTTATCAACCACAACGATTAGTAGATACTTGGATGGCCGGTGCATAACTGTCAATAAATTGTGCCAAGTACCCGTTGACATGACTTCAAATGAGAAGTTGGAATTATGGTGACTGTTTGCATATCGACTGGTGAAGTATTATGCAAATTCAAAGACTATTTGTTGGATAGATGAGACGAACTTCAATTCGATCTGTGTCTAGATTAAGTAAGATTTTCTGTCTTTCCGTTTGAACGGTTAAGAACAACCTGGCTATCAAAAAGGGAGTGGTTTTGACAATCGACTAGCTTCACCTTTATGTATATGCGTACGGTCCTCGGTATCGACTAAGTTGCATTGTCACTGAAGGAGTGATAAGCTACGGAATAATAGAATCTACTGACATATCGCGACATGATAACAGTTCATTTACTATTTTCAGTCGTGAACGTAAACCACTAGATTATCCGAAGTATGCGTGTAGCTCGGTTGTTCTTAACCGATAAAGAGACGCATGCTATCGTTCCTACTAATGGACATCCCATCGACCTCGTACAGATCAAATTGAAATTCGTCTCATCTATCCAACAAATAGTCTTTGAATTTGCATAATACTTCATCAGTCGATATGCAAACAGTCACCATAATTCCAACTTCTCATTTGAAGTCATGTCAACGGGTACTTGGCACAATTTATTGACAGTTATGCACCGGCCATCCAAGTATCTACTAATCGTTGTGGTTGATAACTCCTTCTCAAACTCAGCCTTGACGCGCAATCTCAAAAAATTGCAGTGTAATCGTTGGGTCTACGGAAATCCACTCCAACAACATATCGATCTTTGATGTTGTCAGAATCTTGCTTCTATGTCCTTCGCGAGACTGAGCTTCATAACTGATGCAATCCACATGAAGCCACGTGTAAGCGGTATTACACTTGATTCCGTTCAGAAGGGCAACCGTGCGCCAGTCATCGCTCCAGTCGAATACTTCGATAGCACGTTTGCGTGTTTCGGGACGGATACGAGTGTAATTGCGTCTGTCAGCCATGTATACAAGAGAACTAATGAAGATGTTCTCACAAACTGGTTCACTTTCACATTACACCTCGAAGTCTACCGCGACCCTAAAGCTCACTCCTATTGGACATGGGATCTACAGATACCCTAACCACCCGCAACCCTTTACCTGTCAAAGGAACCAACACAGTCCGCAGTTTGATGAATTAGTAGGAACAGGGTCAGATGATCTGTGCTCCACATTGATCGTTAATCCCGTTCTCATTAGGCAAAGCCGTTGACACTCTTCGAACAACCTGTACCACATCCCCTATCAAAGTAGCCAATGCGAAATGCTCAAATGAAGATTGGTTGTCCCTTCCGGTTGGTTGGGCCAACCGCGTTCTTGCTGTCAGATTCAAGATTATTGATGAGTAGTAGGGGATTTTGATTTTCATATAGATTGAACATCACCCACAATTGATCGCAGCTGTCGCATTCCCATAGACTTTCCAGTCGGCCCCTTTCGAAAAGAAGCACTAGACTCGAGTTTCGCTCTCATTAGAGCTCATCAGTAGTGCATATCATCGCCACTGCCGGGACTTGAACCACGGACATTCAGTTCATGAGGCAACCGTGTTTACCACTGCGCCATTGACCTCACGTTAGGCACGACCGAATTATCATATGAGAACGCTCAACCACTTTCGCTTGTGAGTAATGGTCAGGTTGCCCGATCGCCTCGAGAGGAGACACAGTTACTGTCTGTTAACTCCAATCGATGACCCCTCGACTAGGACTTCTCTCCAAGTTGAAATCACAGAAATCATTGACTTGTTGAGCGGTATTTGATTATTGATGAGTAGTAGGGGATTTTGATTTTCATATAGATTGAACATCACCCACAATTGATCGCAGCTGTCGCACTAATGAGAGCGAAACTCGAGTCTAGTGCTTCTTTTCGAAAGGGGCCGACTGGAAAGTCTATGGGAATGCGACAGCTGCGATCAATTGTGGGTGATGTTCAATCTATATGACATTCAAGATTCTAACGTGGAAAGTCTAATGCGCCAAAGTGGTTCACTTTAGCATGTAATGGAAAATCTTGTGCATAAAATGGAAACAGATATGTAAAAGTTTTTAGACCAACGGATTTATGGGTAAAAATAGCCTATCGTCGTTCCAGAAGAAAAAAGCTGAATTTCGCATGACTGCGAACGGTTACTTGAATGTACAATTTTTGATCTTCTCAGTTTTGCAGATGTGGGAGTTATGTAAGCGTAACCTTGCAAAGCAGAATGGCCATTCTTAATGTTTACCATAACTTGTATAAGGATGTACTGCCTGTATTTGACTTCATTTTTGTCGAGTACGTATGCGCACTATATAAATAAAATATAGTAGTAACAAAGGCCATTTGTCCTGGTCACCTCTTAGAAAACTGATCACGTGACGAATGCGGAATTAGCGTGATCTGAATCATGCATGATAATGATGTAACGATGTAAGTGGTCATAGATCAAAAGAACATGATAATCACAATGCGGTCGACAATAAAATGCGAATCACTCACAGTCACATAAAAACAAACGGAGGTTAGATCGATTACAGGGCCACTAAAAACAGCAAACTTCATCTGAAAAAAGTCAGTTTCGTGTTTAACTAACAAGAACAGACCCACTGTCATTCTCAGCGCTTCACAGTCAAATTGGTTACTAGGCCCTATTTTTGCGCAATAGTTCAAATACAGTCGGTGCATTGGCATGATCGCAGAGATGTGCAGTTCTTGTTTCGGTTAAGTCTGACGATATTCTTCTGCCGTACTAACCTTCAAATTCGGGAGGTACCTTCAGTGTTTGCTTCTGTTAATTTGTTTTGAGGAGCCTCCAACTTCTGTCGACTATATTACATCGACAAAAAAAGAAAGCTGAGGAAAAGAATGAACTGCAGAAAAGAGCACCGCTCCAGTTTTAGATGTGGTTAGCTGATCAGGGTTTTCCACAAATGTCACCTATTTGTTTGACTGCTGTATCCAAGCCCCGCGTAATCACGGTCGCAGTTACTTTTTAAGCTATACTTCCTTTTCCTCATTGTTAGACAGCTCGGTAAGAGCATTACATTTCCAGCCTCACCGAAATGACAGTAAGTGCACTCGATCAAGTTCTCATCCGATCAAACGAAACTCAAACTGCATTTGTATTTGGCCAAAGACAGTTGCGCAAACCCTGCTCCACTTTCGTTCGGCCAGAGCCCAGGTTCACATGCAAACACGCCCGCTCACTGGCAGTCATGTGATCGCACACTCGCAGGCACGTGACTCGTCTCACGCGCACGTGGGGCAACGCACCTTGGCTAGCCAGCTAACAGTGACAACATGGGACATAACAGCCAGCCATCTGTTCACGGTGCAACCCGTAAAATTGTCCCCATTTCCCTCTTTATCATACCACCATGATCTACCACGTTGATGCTAACAGATCTTTTAGTCACTGCATCCACTACAGCCTACTGTCAGCTTCAATTTCTTCGTCATTTTATGTTGTTTTGGTGATATGTTCACAAAAGGCACATTTTTCCTCTAAAATTAATGAATGGATAATAGACATTTGCTACTCGCAGTAGCCCGCCTCAGTTCACCAAAAGTGACCGTAGAAACATGCTTTTCTCGCCGTACCCTATGTTATGTGCTGTTTCTGTTAACTTCATAAACGTAACCGATTACATGCCAAATAAATCTCACCGCATATTACATCCTGAAAATAATTTCAGGTATTTAGAGAGTTTTCCTGCAGAAATAATGTTTCAATTTGCACGTTTTCTACCTATGTCCTTTTGACAACTGGCAGAACCGGGTGTCGTTGGCTTGACTTAATATGTCAAACGTGAAGCTCGTCTAAACCGTTTTGTCACAACACAAAACTAATTTAAGTAGTAAGATAAGGTCAAAATTTTCTTGACTCCTTATGATTAACAAAACAGGACTCAGGTTCCGTCGTCTTTCTGTCTAGAAAAAAATATAATTTGACGATTGTAATGCACATGACGTCAACGCAGATTTTTGCAATTTATTAGAACAAGAAATTGAAGTCCCCAAATGTTGTAAATCCTCATCGTAATATCCCTTCAGACTATTCGTTTGAGGACTGTCATTGGCCCACCACTTGTTTGTCATCCTACTTCACAAGGTTGAACTAAAGTTTGCTCCGATTTCAACCGTTTACAAAGTGGTTTAATCGGGCACTCTCCAGGTCTTTATTCCGTCTTAAACTTAACACATTGTCACAAACGCTTTATAAAAAAGACTTCTGCGCTATTAGTATAATGGGATAATAGTTGTGAACACAAACAGGCTGTAATTCTTGCTACCAACTTAGTCATAGAATAAGGGTACAGTGTGATTACTAATGTACGTTACGTCCAATAACTCTACTAATCGCAGGTCATTTATTTAAAATACTGTGTAGAAGCCGCATCTACGTACATCGTGCGCTTAAACTCGTGCAACGAAATGTCCACCTAAGTTGGTCTTGAAGTACCAGCCACTTGAAGAATTATCCGAGAATCGCTTTCTAACCTTACTGCTGAACAGCTGCAAGAGAGTTTGCTGGTGAAACGTCGCACTAACGCAGACCTAACAGCCAGCTCCCTTAGAAAATTGGTACTAGACTTGAAGTTCGTCCTTGTTAGACCACTACAGTAGTGCATACTCTAGCCATCATCTGGCTTTAGCTCGCTGTTACGAGACAACTTTGTTGATGCAGCTGACCTCTTATTAGATAAGACGGATTTGTTGGGTCCAAACGCTCAGTCACATATAATTGTGAATAGAGTTCAGATTGCTTACTGTCTATTTAGTAACCCCAGTTGACGAGTACATTAGAGTAATCTCTCAATCAGGTTAAAGTCACAAAATGCATTAAAGTTGTCGTTTAATGTACTTTTCTTTAGTGGTTCGCGCCAAGGTTACTAATAGTGCTTTGAATAATATAAGCATCCCAATAGTTGCAAAATATGTGATAATACAAACCAAATCGTTTGAAACTACGTCGGAAGTAACCGTTTATTTTATGGAAGATATAAATGTTACTAGCGAGTTATGAAGTTGTCCAATATACTTCTCAGGAATTCGCACGTCATCTTTCTTCCAAGTATTGTACGATAATATTCACCATATGGAATTTGTTAAAACCTTATTGTTCACAGTGTTCATGACACTATTCATTAAATAATCAGAACTTCCTTTAAAAACCTATAACCAATTTGACTTCAATAATTTGCACTTTAAAAGTGAAGAAATCATTAAAGTTGACCCCGAACTCTATTTCGCAAGTTACGGTACGAGAGTTTGGTGAATGTGATACAAAAATGTATCATCTAAGGTAATGACAAGCGACTAAAGTAGTCTAGTACTCGTGAAAGATGAAATGATGCATTGTGTAGCAGTTACAAACCAACATTATTAGCACATTCCTGTTTAGAGAAAAAAAACTCTCAAAACAGAAACACATCTATACTAGTTAACATAGAGGGAACGCTTTATTCAATTTTAACCGGACTATGTCCCTACTACAAAGAAGTCGCAAAGTATATTTGGCTGCATAAACCAAGCTTGCTTACAGGTTAACTGCACTGAAGCCCATCAAATTGTACACATCTATCCCTCAGTGGTTACCACACAATGCTCTTACCCATATCTGACGAATGCACCCATTATAATACTTATCCACTGGTACTTTTGGTAAATATACGACGCTCAAACGGTACCACTGAATTATCTGTAACATGTAAACTTGGAATCTCAGAAGTGATTTCTATCATGTTCATATACAAAAGGCTAGTCGAAATTTTCCCGAACCCTAAATGTCTAAGATTATCAATATAAGCACTCTTAAATACAATTTCTATTCCAGATGTTGCTTCTCACCAACTTCCTCCTAAACCCAATTAAACCGGCGGTTTCTAAGTTTTTTCAGTATCCTTGAACATATGACTTAGAACAGGCGTTTTGTGGCTATCATGAAACCTTGGACAATCTGAAACTATCCCAATCCTCATGAAAATACGCTGTCGAACGGCAACAAATGTTAAACCATTCCTTGTCGAGGAACTTGTTATTTGCTTTCTAGGCTTTATTCTGAACAATTTACAAGTAATTCCACATAGTCTTATTGTTCTTCTTAAACTATTACCTTCTATCTTAGCATAGTTGCTGTGTAAATGCCATAAACAGTTACTGATGTTGGTTAGTTGACGGTATACTTCCTTTTACATTATTCAGAGTAAAGCAGTTTACTAAGAAAAGCTTGTTTGGGTGTGAGGTTTAATAATAAATATGTGTTTACATTGCACGTTTATATTCACCTTGTTGCATTTAAGAAAATTCCAACAGATGATTCAATCTCCAAGAGAAAATACTTCCGCCAAAGAAACTTTTCTGCTGTCCAGGAAAGTGTTCCTTATTGATGAAAATTACTGTAGTCGATTGAACACACCTAGCACTACCCACTGTTGTCTACACGATAAGACAAATGAAGCTACCGATTGTGATTAATGACCATCTTCACGACCCGTGTTCATCCTTGACCAGTAAAAATGCTATCGATTAATTTTTACTTCATCGTTCTAGTTAAGGAAAATTTCATCTGCCAGGCTGTCAGCCCGTCAAAAGCAGATCGGAAGTCCTTGATACTTTGGAGTGAAATAATATATTTCGTTATCTTTCGTAATGTTGACTTCAAATCATTAGCGCAATGTTTATTATACCCTCAGATCGTCTATCCTGTGTCTTGAATATTTGTAATTAAAATCAGGTTTGTTTGCGCATTACCCAGTTCTCTTATCCGTACAGATGGGTAATGAGAACACTGGTCAGGTACACTTCATTTTACTGTTATATTCCATTAGGATTTTATCTCAGACCATCATGAATAGTTGAATGTTTAGCTTTCCAGTTTGCAAAAGAGCTGGTCAAAAGCTCTGGCGCCTTGACAAACGAATTCTTTTATCACGTTGCTGCATACTATAAGCTCTGAGATACTGTGCATCGGAATCAAGTATTTTACTACTCACTTACCGTCAAACCAAAGTCTGGTTTGCAGGTATCAGGATCAATGATAGGTAATAGAAAGGTGAGTAAATAAAAGGTTGCCACACCCACATTGAATAATAATTTTTATTCATAGGTCAGTTAGCCAGCTAGTTTTCAAAATTTTATGAGGTGATCAGTCTGACTTTATGTTGTTTCTTGAGGATTCCTAACTAGCTCAATATCGCATCGGTTCTCCCTTGTGGTGCAGTTGTACTTTAATACGTTTATGTAACTGTGCAGCGTATGAGATTTCTTCCATCTTTGTTGAAGATTTTGTCACTGATCTGGCCAGAGGATGGTCTACAAAGGCAGTATGAAGATATGATAAAATATCAAGACAAGAATATAAGTGTGCTTCAACCGCTGTTTGAAGGTGGTGGTTTTTAGAGTAGACCTTTTTGTTTGATACTTCCGTTCATATTCTCTTAGAAACAACAAACATTCGGAGGGAGCTGAGTGGATACGTCACTTTGATGAGCAGAGCAAATAAGCGTCACCCACCGATGAGGTCTTGAGTTTTCTTCGGAATTTGGGTGACGATGAACAGTTAAATTATTTGCTTCCAGTAGGTCCCTCGTAACAGTCTGGAACAGAACATCTTGTCGGACCGTAGTATATGGCCTCCTTCCCATAAAACTCAGGACAAAAACGACAATCAGCTGCTTCCTATTGAGAGGTACAAAACAATATTCAAAATCGGAATCAACCTATAACTGTGTAATTTGTTGTGACTAACCCTACAGGTCTAATGTTGACAACGTTTACATCATACATCTGTGGATACCTTCCATTTTGCACAACGCTATTAGACGATCTCTTACAAACGTTCTAGACAAGTAGTTTTCTTCTCCAATTTCATCATATCGGACGATGCACCTTTGTTTCTTGAAGCTTTGATACGGGTTTGCTTTACTCACTTGTTCGGTCCAGTCTCAGACAGGAAAGTTATTTAGCTGGCACGGCTATTAACACCGTCTCACCTGTTCACTTCAGCGAGCGATGGTTGATGAGGTCATGACATCTCACCTGCAACCTATGTTATTTCAGTCAGCAAAAGAAAGAAATATTCTAGCATACAAAAGTCATTTTTCTTGTCTTATTGAGATGATATAAAACTATATTCGATACTGCAAAATTACAATCAGAAAGCAAGCGGATTACGATTGTGGATAGAACGTTAGGCCTAAACCTCTACTTCTGGTATGTTTTTTCTGGGGTCAGCTACTGTAGTAACCTTAATGGGTTTTGGTCTCATCACTCGGTATTTACAAGATGCGGTATCACTCGGCTAACAACCAAATTCTGTGCCGCTTACGGAATCAGATTTGGTTAAGCTAACCTATAACTCAGATGCTAGTGGCAAGAACTCGCTGTTTGAACATAGATCACTAGTGGATTAAGTCCATGCTGACAGCTATTCGTTGTAAAGTTGAGATCAGGATGTTCCCAGGTTTTGATTAACAAATCGTAATTTAAAAACCAAGATTAAGAAGAAGAGAAAACGATTAACTATTCCATAAGAATTGCCATTACTCATTAGAACATCGTTCCTATGTATGTAGGCGGAGTGTACTAGGTGAACGGAATAATTGAATCGCCAGTATAGAACAGGGCTTTAACCGAAGATGAGAAGAAGAAGGTTCCAGAATTTTACTTGTTCTCTTAAACAAATAGGTCAATCACCGACTCTTCCAAGATTATAATGCTAGACATTATTGTGAAAGAATGATAAGATGGTTCTAGATGACTAACGTGAGTGTCAGTTTTAGATCATATCGAAGATATCCGAAATTATATCTGTTAAAGGATAAAACACCAACAGTTCTTTCTTGGTTCCGACGGACTCAAGGAAGGTCACAAAAATGAATGAAAAAATGACCATTAAGTTTGTCACAAGTTTCTTTGGAAATTTGCGCGGAAGACTTATGATGATGACCAAAACACGTAGAACCACCGCATATTAGTAAATCCATTATCCACTCCATCTATAATAAGCTTACAAGTATTTCTAGATTTGAGGTAGTTTTTGCTCAAGTATGCATATTCACAACTACCTTTTGTACTAATCAAGGTCATGCATCCCTTCTTTAGAAGTTGCTCATGCTACGTTGAGTATTGCAGTGTGAATATGATTTCGGTCAAACGCAGAAACTACTAGAAAGCGGCAAGTAATTGACTTATTAACGTGCACCGTAGTAGTTCTGACAGAATTAGAGGTAAGTTACTTTGAGTCTCTCCAAAATAATGCTAATACCCAGATATGAGATTCATCCAGAAAATTTTGTCACAAATGTTAGTGTGGAAAACCGTGCTAGTGATGTATATACTGCATCAAGATCTGTTGCCACATAACATTTGACCCTCCATATTCATTTTTCTACTAGTAAACTGGTCTATACGGTAGGACCAAACGTAACCACCGAGTGTTGTCTGCATGCTCTAGTCTACAAGATAGCATGTTTTCTGCGTTCAGTGCACTTATTATGGTAATCCCAAAGCTCCTACAGAACTGATTCTTGGTCTAGACAAATTAAAATAGAATGAGCTTAGGTGCCAGTGCTTCTAATTCGCTGTAGGTACGTTGTACGATAGATATAAGATAATGTCCAGGGTAATTATTAAAGTCCTATCTAAAAGGGAAGAGGTTTTAACTGAAATGACAACGCTTGGCTTCTATGGTTCTTCTGTCTCATGTTTCAAAAATCAAAAGCCGTACAGTTACTCACTGCTGTTATCAAGCGAAGAATGTCTTGCTATGGACGATGCACCCTACACTGTGTAAAAGCCTGGAGATCTGGAGATCGGTGACCTTTGTCTTCCTTCCGTCTGAAGACGGCTCTGTAGACGAGATATTTATTAGATTCACAATTTTGGCTTATTCCATTAAAGTATTCTTGTTTTTCGAACGTATGCCTTGGGCTTCTTACTCGACTTTTTTGATTAACTGATTAGAAATGAACTGTTTAACTTAGGCAGCCAATGCTTCGTTCAAAAAGAGACCACTTAGAAAACGCCGAATTAGCTCAAATTTCATTCACTCCCTTATATTCTCGTTTTCAAAGTAAACGACTGTCAGTCGATTCCTTAATATCTCTTCGAGATCAACGTGAATTGTCCGTTAATGATACATCCATCCAGCTTTAGCCGCGATGTGTTGAAAAGAGTTGAAGTGGGAAAGCCGTCTTGGCTTAGAATGTAATTCTCTGTATAAAGGAACTAGCTTCACACTAACAAAATGAGTCTCACTGCCACGCTTAGTTTTTTAACCACAGATTGTTCACGCAAACGAAAATGTATCCATTTTCTTGATACAAAGATTCACATTGGCCTTGTGAACACTTGATCCGGATTGCGCCACACAGGGAATCTACGCAATACAGGTGCTGTCTGAGAGCTTTTTAACCAATCGTGTGAGTACTGATCTGTCTTGTACAGCCGTATCAGATGGCAAGCTAGGTAAAACTGGAAGATACTGGACATTTATTATGGTCGAAACACACAATGAATTTCTGTCGTTTTTTTACACGAGATGATAGTTCTATCAGAATGCTGTAACAACTGTAAAAACTGTCAACGTGTTTGATGAGCGTTTTTTATTGAATCACATTTCAACTAAAAAACCTCAAAAACGCTCTCTGTTTCCTATTTATAGAACGCACTTTTATTTATCTGCGATTTATCCGTCAATTTTTACAATTGAATAGTAGTATTCTGTTAGGTGAAATTTTGGGTGCTCGAGGATAATCTAAAGAGACGTAGTTTCAGCGTAATGTTAAATGGCTGATAATGTATGTGTTATCTAACAAACAGCGCTATTCCTTAAGGGTCAATCCTGGCTGTGTCGCCGTCCGTTCTGTTCACCCTTAAGTTGACAAACGTTTCCAATTCATCAATGTTGCACTAAATCTGCTAACATGTTGAGTTCTGTAACAGTCGCATTAAACGGATGTGCTCGAAAACAAAATAAGATCCTCTACACAGTGACACTTTGATCATTGCTTACCATTCACGGTTGCTAGGCGCAAATTCAGACGTGTTAATGGTGACGATATGGCCAATCACAAGCCAAGGGTCTCGAGATATAAAAATATGTCAAAACAAAAGCAACACAAGATATAATTTTGTCTACAACTTACGCCGCTGTAGAGTAAAAACGCAAATGATATTGAACATTTTAGAATAACTTTTTGGACAGTTTCACTCTAAAACATATATTAACATATGCCGTACGACCGTACGTTATTAAGTAAATACAAACACACAAGCTTATTTCACATTGATGAAAAGGTAAAAACTGTTAGTGAAAGCAATCACAGGTGACTTGTTAACACAACCTTCGGGTTCGACGAGTACGCCTGCCAAGAGCTGGTGACGAAATTAGGTAAATTCTTAATAAACTGCAACCATATGAACAAAGACTTAATGTTAACGTACAAATTTTTGCGTATATTCAGTCACTCCCTGACAAACTTTCTCATGTTAACTATGAGCGAAAAATTATGGTCACATGTTTGGCAAGAACAGATTACGTAATCAAGACTGCTATCGTAACAGCCATCAAGAATTTGTACAATAGATGTGAACTTTCAAAAAGTGAAAACAATCCGTTCGATTCATTACTGTATATTTTCTCACATGATTAACCCATATAAATGTGTTGTATTTCGCCTGATGATGAATCATCGCAAACAAGCTTGTTCGCTACACGTTCTTCTAATTATGGAGTGATTCTCGTAAACTGGAGGTTAAAATGAACGGGCTGCAGTTTACTCAGAACTTTGTTTCACTTAGGATCTGCTCATTCTGCAAGACATACCAACCCCGAATGAGATAACGGGAGCTAATCACAAATCAACACAATCCTAATGGCCACTAGAAACGTATATCTGTTTGTGCCTCTGCCTGCGTTTTTGTCGTTATCTGTCTGTAAATTTGCCGACTGTAGGGGTTAGCTACTTCAGTACACTAGCGTGCTATATGTAATGTTTATTTCGTTCTCCCAAAGTTGATTTCATTGCACCTGTGAACCGCTGGGTAGGTTTCCTTCCTTGCTTAATACAGTGACAGAAAAGTACATAACTTTGATCGTTTTCTGCCGTTTTTTAAACTTATAAATACAAGTGTGATAATGCGAAACCACGGATCACCCAGAACCGTATTTTAGAAGAAACCCTTAAAATCGTGATTTTTCACAGTGACTAAAGCTTTCTAATCGCATTACGCTTTAATTTTATCGATATTAAAGACTTCGTCAACGAACGGTTGAGAAATAAAACTAGATTGGTGTTCAACTAAATAGGATAATTTCGTCTACGGCAGACAACCTCCTGGCTAGAAGAAAGATCAAATAAACTAAAACGTTTCACGTGTTTTCGTAAACTGTAATACCTTTCAACGGAATCCCTCTTGAATTGACATGCGGCTAAGTTTTGGTGCATAGCGTCCCCCCAATTCATGGTACTAGAATCAAGATCATCAGGTGGTGTTTTTCTATTCAGATCTGTAACTAGCCGCCAACTGTGACCAGTTTACCAGCTAAATAGGCACGTTGGTTCGTCATTCTCAGAGTGAAGAGGTGCGGATATCAAAATATTAAGGACCATTAGTGCTGACCATCCTCATGACATATGGGTGATCATGAACACAGTAACTATACGTCAACCAGTTGACTTGTGAGACATTTTGGTGAAGGATATAAATAAATCCGAAAGAAATTTGGAATTGAACTTCTTATGTTCTCTAGTTTCCAGACGCTGCTGGAAGCTCCCGTAGTAAGGCCGATGCTCGCTCATTGTACTACTTCCATTAGGATACAGCTAGCGCTAACGACAGATTGTTCCACAGGGTTAGCAACCTGGGATTTCAATGAAGCCTTTTCAGAAGACTGTTTTCTAGAAGGTATAAGTCTTTCTCTCAGCAAAAGCAAAAAGTGACAACAATTATCAACTACTCAAATATGAAGGCATGTTCAAAGAAATCAGTTAATATCTGCTTCAAATTTCCTAAACTGGTTTTCAACCTGCTTATTTGAGACGATCATGTTTTAAAAACCTTCGCATACCAACACTTTCTAACCTCACCGAACCCACTACCTGCGTGAGACTGAAGTAGTTGTAGTGAGTAACTGACTGATCGGCTTTTTTAGGTTGTTGGACTACGTTTGAGATTCTGTCGGATGTGATACCGCAGGCCGAAATCGTTTGTGTCTTTGGTCCATTTTTTGCAGTACGGGGCATTTTCACCTAAAACTATACATGCAAACAAGATAACTCCCAACTTTCACCCTATCTATAAATTTAGATGAGACCCAACTGTGAAAAGTCAGGGCTTCGGCTGGATTCGAACCAGCGACAGACACACCATGCCTCAACGCGGCAAGGGCTCTACCAGCTGAGCTACGAAGCCACGCCAGGAGCTCGGAAATTTCACATTTGGACTCGGTTACCCACCCGT
>JTDE01000049.1:48766-61529 GCA_014338405.1 Paragonimus skrjabini miyazakii | reverse complement strand
TAAATTCATAAATCTGCCACACTACTTATTAGTAATACTATCTATAAATGTTATCGCGCATTTCGGACAGTTAGCTTTCACTGAGCCCAATAAGTAGTTCCTTGATTAGATCACAACGAGTTAACATCAAAATAGTAAGTAGTCTGACATAAACGATTTAAAAAGCTCAAGGTTTGCTTTTGTTAGCACTCGTTAGTAGTGCCACGGCTGGGTTTAGAACTCCGAACACACTCTCATGAGGCAACAATGTTGACCACTGTGTCAGTGGTCACACATCAGACATGACTGAATCATCGTACGTGAACACTCAGCCACATTCGTTTGTGGGTAATGATCAGGTTGCCTGATCACCACGAGAAGAGACACAGTAACTGTCCTGCTAACTCTAATGGATGACTCCACGACCAGAACTTCTCCCTAAGTTGAAATCGCGGAACTCATTAACCTGTTGAGCGTCGTTTTGATTACCTATGAATAATAAGGAATTTTGGATTTCATATGATTTGAACCTAACTCGCAAATGATCGCAGCCATTGCGTTCCCACAGACTTTCCAGTTGACCTATTTTCAAAAGAAACACTAGACTAGAATCAGAAACATCTTGGTACTCATCGGCTTGACAAACAAACAATGACAGAGTTGAACTGCTGCAAAACTTATCTCTCCCAATTTTAACTGGTTATGGCTTAACCAAAGAATTACTAAATAATGAACACCAGTATAATGCATAATATATTCTCACATACATTGTGTTTATGGCCCGAATGTTAGGCCCTTCAATTACTGTTTGCTCTCGTTCTAAACTTCTTTCGGATTTAGTTGTTTTATTAAACTCATTTCTGATTGATCGAGAGGTCGGTTATAGGTTTGTGGCTTTTTGAGTGATAAACTGTACGTTGTTGTCTTAATATTTGTCGATAATATCACTTGAATTTCAATTTCACTTGACCAACTTGTTACACTGTCTACATCGACCCTATCACGATCTTCCATCGAGTTTACCTTAATGAATTAGCCTATATCGCTCAGGTTGAACAAAGCAAATTATATCATCGTTTTCCGTATATCACTTAGCAAATCACTTACTGTTGTATAAGTTCATTTTATTGGAAAGTCAGATTTCCTAGAATAATCTATTTGAATTAGCACGACACCTAATATGGGTGGCAGCACAACATAGGCAACGTTTATTTGTTTTTCAGATGTAATGATTTCCAAACGACAGAAATATCAAGTTCAAGTAAGATTGACTACTAGGATGGCCAGTGCCCATAATCGGATCAGGATATGTGCCAAATAGAATCGTTATAATGAGGATATTTGCAACAATTTTTTCCGGCCGAACGTTCATGTGAACGTAATTAAATGTTCGATATTTACACAGAACGTGTCTAATATTAACATCATTAATAACTATTCCCCTTGTTAGTAGTGATTGCCTCCGTGAATATGAATCAGTCTGTGCGTTGATATATGTGGCAAGAATCATTGATCTAATATTTTTTGGATGATAATCTTTGGAGAAGGTAACTAGACTATTTGCAGTGGCTATTTTCGGTGCAGAGATCTCCATTGCTTTTGTTGTAGTTAGGTTAAGTATATACAAACAGGCATGTGCAGGCCAACAAATATACACAGCTGTAGTCGAAGATGCACGCATCAACCGTAGGCTAGTTGGTGTGCCACGTAAAATACGACTAGCCAATGACCGTTCCTTGGATCTATAAGCCCACTGCAGAACTGAACAGTGATTGGCTGACCTATAGCGTGCTTTCCCAAAATAGCTTACTGAACACACACTACCACGCACAGAATGTTGCAACAGATGACTTGACAGGCAAGCGTGTTCGACATTTTCGCTCCTGTTTACCAGAAAATCTACACGGATAGTGTTTTCGTTTCCGCGTGACACTGTCATACAAACAAGACCTACGTACCCGTTTGCTTTGAGATGCCTAACATTAGCCATAATTGCTGACTACTAATAACTATGTCAATCAATTTTAACAAACTGTTCATTCAGGATATTATCGCACGGCGTGAGTCCTCGCACCACGTGAACATTTCTGAAGTCCCCAAGGAGACAGAAGAAGATGAAGGCGAGTTTGGCAGTGATGAAGGTGATTCTTTGGGTTTGGAAATGGGAGAAGATTTAGAGGAACTTGAATCTGACCTAGAGCAAGAAGAAATTGAAAACTCCAAGGAAAATTCGCAACAGCGACGGCTCGTTGAAGCATTTCGAGAGTTGCGCGTAGAGATCGAGCGCCAAACAGTGCTTCATGCTCAACTGAACGGTACTATGGGTTTGTTTGAAGACAGTGGAATGCCAAAGAGTGGGCGTACGGAGGAAACAGAAAAAAACTTAAAAGTACCATTAACTCAATCAAAATCGTCAGCAGTACAAACGAACTTGCAAAACCTTGTGCCTAATTTCACATCATTCATTCAACCATCAAGTTTGAACCTTGGTTCTAAAGCCGGTGATGAGATCAATCATGCCTCCAAGTCTCACAGAAAGATGGGTAGTTCCCAAACAGTTGCGGTTCAAAACGTTCCTGTTGCAGCAAATGACCATGATCTGTCCTCATTCAAGCGATGTGAACGACTTTCAAAGAAAAAGGAACGGGTAATTCTGAACTAGTATCGTGCAGTTTACCTTATCTACTACTTTATTGTCCCAAGTAAAAAAAACGTTAAGCTGACTGAGTTCAGTACACTATCTACTTAACATTGCCTGCTACCACGAAACCAGTTGCTTCACCAATAATATTTCTTTATTTAGAAGATAGATTTCGGTATCCTACTAAAGAATCTCTCAAGCCTAGGCAATGATAGCCACATCCAATGGCTCATTAGAAGGTACAATGCATCTGTCATTTCTATACTATTTTACCGATGTGTCTAACATCTATTCTCAGTCTTACAATAACATTTAACCACCTCAATTCACAGCTTTTGGTAACACACTCGTACATACCTTTCAATTTAAAATTGTTTAAAACCGGGTTCTCAAATAAAACAAATGAGGATCGAACGAATTCGAAAGAGACTTGAGAAGCCATATTTTCATATAATATCCTCCATAGCAAACGTATGTTCTCTGTTAAGTGACTGTACATAAAAATGGATGAATGGTGATGGTTAAAAGCAAACGCCCCGATTAATTGTAATTGAGGCTTCAGAATTAGTATTATGGTTGATCACCAACAGGTAATTGGTAGTTATGTGTTAAGTTCATGTCTGTCTGTCTCACAGACTGATTGCGCCGGTAATTTAGGTAACCACTTCGACGAATGCTTATCAATCTTCACGCCAAGATTTCTGTAAGTACATTCAAAATAAATGTCTTCGTAGTTGCATACGACCTTGTACAGGCAACAAGACACACATTGCTTAATTATCAAGGTATGCACATCACTCACAGTCGTAACCCAGATATGATCATCTTATGTATGTATTTCAGTCTTTAACTGAACGGTCCAGACTACTCCAGCTTATTGTTGAAGAGGTCAAATGTTGCATGACTTAAAGGAATCAAGTATGCAATATCTAAATTTGAAACCAGGAGCGAACTTCGACCACATATTTTCAACCCACCGCTTTACCTTAATCCAGCATGAATTAACTGTGGTAGACCGCTAAATCAACTAAATATGCGGACAATTCGCGCTGACGAGCCGATATAAAAGTTTTACTGCTTATGCCAATGTTCACTTCTCAATACATTACAGTCGGTTTCGTGGTAGCTTGAAACACAGCGCAGTTTTCTGAAACAGTGGTCTGATCAAATTAACTTGAACCAAGGAAAAGATAACTGAGATATTTTACACAGCCAGGTTTAATTCATAGAGTACCTGTATGATTTATCATAATTAGTCAGCCGTACGGGTACAAGAGTGCAATAGTGAAGGTGTAAATTTACTTCCTAATTAGCTATCAGGACTAACGGTCGACAAGACAAACAAACAGACTGTGATATAAATCATCAAAGATGGACGCAGAGAAGCCGAACCATGAAAAATGGACTGTGGGTTGGAAGCAATTTGCAGGTCAGAAAACAAAATGCTTAGGAGAAAGAAATGGTGTGATGGGACCTTTAGAATTGAGGGTTTTAGTGCGGGAGTATACCAATAAAAGACTGACACAGAAAAATGGGTATTTTGTCATCAAGACATGAATAGTTACTGGAAAACAATAATGTAGCGAACAGGCTCGTTTTCGGTTATTCATCACCAAGCTGATTACACAACATTTATGTGAAACAGAGTTGTCAGTGCGAAACGAACACAAACGAGTAGCAAGTTCAAGTGAGGTCACTGATGAGTAGTCGGGGATTTGGTTAATTCAAAGTTGAATACCCACAATTGATCGCAGCTGTCGCACCTCCATAGACTTTACAGTCGGCCCCTCTCTAAAAGAGGTCAGACATGTCATAGGCATACACGAAGACAATGTTTTGATACGATTACGTCATAACCGTAGCACAACTGGAACCATGGCGCTTTGATCGGTCACAATGTGGGTGGTTGGCCATGGCAAAATCAAGGTCTGAACAGAGCGCTTTTGTGCGCACAAGGTTGGATATTTTCAATCGAATTCCAATTGCTTCAGCTGTGGCCAAAATTCGGCATCTACCAGCTTTTGATTGACCGGCGTTGACTTGATAAACTGGACAAAAAGAGGAGTTCAAGTTGACAGTATGATATATATCAACGAGGTGCGCAGCAATTGTGCTGGTAATTATCTTGGTTACTCCGTTACTGATCCAGGCTGGATGATGCTCCCGAATACGTTCAGATAAGCGCCTGGTCATGCGACCCACGTAACTAGTTCCACAGGAACAAGCAAATGAGTAAATGGAAAGACCAGCAAAAAATTCACATATGAGTTTATCAGTGTACGTCGGCCAACTCAGCAAAAACGGGAACAGACATTCCCGGACAATTCTTATTAGAAATCATTTATAGTCGGGCTTGATAGTTCGTTAAGCTCTTTATATGTGATTACCCACTCTTTAAAATAATTGCCCAAACAGACAGACGGTTTCCAACTAAGAGGAGTATATATAAACGTTTACTTTATTCCTGGTTAGTAAGGATTATTTATATGTAGTTTTTAGCGCACTTAAGAACGACTTATTTGTGGAAACTCTGAGTTTAAACTGGAATTGGACTAGTGACAGAAACAGTGTGCTCAAACGTAGCACACGGTTTATTAACCCAGCAGCAAGGCTAAACTGGGAACTCACAAGTTTCACCTTTGGGTTCGGTTACCAGCTCACTAAGTTATATGGAGGTCATCAAATGACCCGGATGATCGACCACCTCTGTAGAATTTCCCAGATAGTCCTCACTAAGGTCAATAAACATCACTGAGAGAAATCCCGTGTGCCATTGACAAGTATTATGGCACAGTTTACGATTCACAAGAGACAAACTTGTGGAAAATATAGGCTTCGGTTGAACACAAACCATTCAGCTAAAATGGAAGCATAATCAACTTGAGATATTTGCCCATTCTGACCACAGGATATTAGCAAGAAGTATTCTTGTGGTGATTTTTTGATGTTCTCACTACTGACGTCGTAATCAGTAAATGATTGCACAATTTGGTCAGATTGCAGCCGACACACGACCCACTATCTCTGAGTTATGAAATCCTCTTGCTATTATGGAATCAGTTGTCCTTGCATCTCCACACAAGTTCTTTTCCATTTGACCATATCAAATGAAATCTTGGTTCATCGGTGAGCCCCCTACATTCCGATCAACCGCCAAATCTGCGGTATTCGTTAGGTGACATGCTGAGCACGATACGTTTTCAGTAAAACCAGGGGAAATGGTGACTGAACAACTTAGTCAAAATCACTGACATCCACCGAAGTGATCGACGCCAAAACCTAAACAGTAACGGGAAGTGGCTTCATTCGGTCTGAATAATTGTATATTTACTCACAGTACTTACATCTCGAGAGAAATAAGATCACCCAAAGTTGTCGAAATGCAGAAGTTATTGGTAACACTGGAGACAACAACCAGGGTAGGACTGGCAAGTCACCCAAGAAAGCAGCTAGAAGGAATTCTCTACCCGCTCCTAATGCAAACCTCTCCATGACGCTTCGACTAGCACTTGGAAGGGAATCGAACTAAGTTTAGTTCTGACTAAACTCAGCCGTGGGATAAAATATCTATCATCTCTATATAATCGTTGTTCAGCCATGCTCCAAAGATGTTTAAACCGTAGACTAAGTATTGCAACACACGTACTCTCTGAAACAAATACCACATCCTCGTGGCCTGTTACCCAAGTATGAGAACATTTCATTGAAGTGAAATTAATCCCGTTGAGACATATGTCGTAAGAAAGCATAGCAATAACATCTTGTATGTCGACAAACACAATGGAATGCTGATCGTCATCCAGTACAACCACTCAATTCAACCGGATAGCTGCGAATGCACAAAAACCATCAATGCTTGCCTAGCGTTATATTTTTTACCAAACCACATCATCTTCTATTCGGGAAGATGAACTTTCCGAATGACATCAGTCCGTAAAATATGATTGTCGTTTAAAATGCCGAAGTGATTCGGAATTCGTATACACCCTGTTCAGAGGAATAGCTTAGTGGTTGCACGACACGATTAAACAGTTCGGGAAAAACAAAGTGCTTTCAGACACTTTCACTAATATAATGAATTGTAACGTCAGTCAAGTACATGCTAGAAGCAAGCTTTTTTTTGTCAAACCTAGTGAACTTGTTTACAAAGCAATAGGTGCTGTTAGAGTTATGTCGGGAGTGTATAAAAATGCAAAGGGAGGCGAACAAGAACGTACAGGGTTCGATCCTATTAGGTAGTGGTGATTTCTATTCAAGTTTTTCAGCCTAACTGTACACAAGGAAGGTGAATTCTCTCAAATTTACAGATGCAGTCAGTTTTGTCGAACAATTTAGACCGTTAGATTTAAATTTACATTTGTTAGTTTAGTATACCGAGTGCTACGTAACTGTTGTATCACTTGTCTGCATAAGTCTTTGAGCATGCACGTATCCAAAGGATTTTACTGGATTGCTAACGGCCGCTCTCATTCACAGAAGTCAGAGTTGTGTCCAACCCTAACTGCTTATTCGTTATTTGTATCATGAAATGGCGAGCTTTTTACGGGAAGTAATCTAACTGTTAAGAGTTTCACGCATAGTTGATAACGTTGGCAATCCAGTAATGACATGCTCAGTGTAATTTTTTTGTATTTATACCATGATGTGACTGCTCAGAACAAGTAGTAGCTGTTTGACTCGCTGTAGGTTTCACAATCTATCCTAAATTCCTACAACTTTTTTCTTGTTTCTAAGTCAGTCGATTCACGTTCACGTTTTGTTTGGTGAAGAAAATGCTAATAAGCAATGTCTGTCAAAGTGTCAAAAAAACGTGTACGTCTGTAACAAATAAATAACTGTTGCAGAAAAAAATGCCATTCATGGGCTTTTCTACCAATCGATCAAACGACTGATGGCGCCATACACATTAGTCAGTTGGTCACAAACCTAACGTGTTCAATTGAGAATAACCTTCCATTTCTCCTATACCATGCTGCGCAGTTAGCTGAGTTAAACAAGTATCAGTGTGCGGAGATTTCATGCAATGCGAATAGGCACAATGTCAGTGTGTGTGACAAAAACGGTAATTAGAATACTATCAAATGACGATCACGTAATAGGTTGATCAAGCCTCTGAAAAAACGTAAACCAAGTTTGCCGTAGCAAAACGAGGTAAAAAAATAAGTAACCCGTTCGATAGTTGAAGTAAGTGGTAGCTCTGCAGATAGTGACTCAGATGCGAGTTAGTTGTGCCGTTTAGATCAGATTCAAAGGGGTCCTTAGAGCAGTGCTGACAACATTCACAGTGATTACCAGACTTCACAGAGTCTGACATAAACAGTGCAACTAACCGGTGAGCGAATTATTGTCTATCACTTTTAGTGTTCACCATCTCTAAATTAGGATGCGTGATCGAACTTCTTCGTGTATGTATACTTGATACGTAATAAGAACTACGAGGAAAGTCATGTGCTTCCCGCAAAAGTTGACCAATAACAACTTACTGATTACGCTACCCTACCTTACAAGTGATAATTACTTTGATGGAAAATATAAAACAGTTGATGGTATGTTAAACAGGATACGCGGAGGTTCTTCTGTATTAGTTCACCTGATGAAAAACATCATACACAGCCTATGATACTATAGGAAATCAATTAACATTTGAAATTTGGTACACTATTTATTACGAGGAAAATGCTAGTTCTCTCCTATAGTGAAGTGATAATCGTGAAGTGGCATTTCATGTAGCCTGAATGACAGCCATGGGGCGAGAATGATGGACGAAAAAGATTCACACTACTGAAAATGCTTAAAGTAATAGATCCATCTAGATTTAGTAAAAATCTTGACAACAGAACCACTACTTCCTCTGTCTATTGAAAATCACTCACAAATCTAGACTTATTCGATTGGTCAAAAATGTTGTACTCTAGCGAGATTACACAACAACAAAACGCAGAGAAATTATTGTGCATCATGCTCTCAATTGTAAACGACTAATATCATGATTTCATCTTTTCTACGGTAATGCCTACATTAGCAAAACATCTTCGCCAACTCATCGTACAAAAATAATAAAACAGTAACGTCATGACTACCATATATTTGGTCTTAATCCGTCTTTTGTGTTCTGAATCTATCTACCACATCAACACTGTTTTTTTATCTATTCGCTTTGATTGAACCACACATGCCCACTCTGATTGTTTAACAAAAGCTTTAACCAGAGCGAAACTCGAGTCTAGTGCTTCTTTTCGAAAGGGGCCGACTGGAAAGTCTATGGGAATGCGACAGCTGCGATCAATTGTGAGTGATGTTTAATCTATATGAAAATCAAAATCCCCTACTACTCATCAGTAAACTGACTTAAGGGTTCTACTATACAAACTGGTGTATATTTGTGTTGATAAGCTTGTTATTTTCATACAGTTTATTTTGTATCACACCCACTTATGCTATACTTCTGCCCTTCATAACTATCAAAAATGTCAGAGGAACTGTGTGTCAAATATGAAAAAGTTTATAAGACATTGTAACAGAATATCTTTTTACCTTACATCCAGCTGCAGTTTCTACAGCAAATAAACGACTTCTTTAACTTACATTCGAAAGATGATGACTGTATGAAGAATCAATCCATGGTGTCAACATGTTTATTTTTTGAACTCTTGCATGCACTGGTTATCCGATTGTCATTTTTAGCTCGGTTCAGTTTGTACAAAAAGTGTAGAGAATCAGAATGAAACGCGTTAGAACAGCGGGAAACAAGCTGAGATGAATTTACTAACTTGTTTGAATCTTACGTTTCGATAGTACACAGTCAACTCTTGTCATGATTTGCGCCGAACATGAACTTCTTACATGTGAGAATACCAAATTGTAGGTGATCTTATAAACAAATTAGACATGCTTTCCATCGTACCTTGTATGGGAAGTTTCATGTTACTCTGGTGCTAAGTGTGATAAACGTCACTTAGCACTTAATGAGAACGAGCTACTCGGTCACATATTTTTTCATTCAAACTATTACCGTCTAGGTAATTAAGCTTTTAAACCACCCCCTACGATATCGTCGTCGACAGTGAACGTTTACGCACGTTCTCAGGCTTTCGAGTACAACATTTTATGTTGAAGAAGTAACTTAAGGACTATATCGACAAAATGTCTTCACTTTTTTGCTGAAGTGGTAAGCAGTAACATATACAAGGAAGTCCACCGAAATGACAATGTTAACATATATAACGAAGCCTGAGAGCAATCCTAACAAACAGATGGCCCGAGGTCTTGAGGAAAATAATCCAAGAACGTTAACGTATTTCGCAGACAATCTCCTCGTTAATCAGTTCCATAACGCCGCCCAATATTGGCCAAATCAAGGGTTCTCTTTTGTTAAAAGATGATAAGCTCTACATACAACCAACCGTTTTCCATCCCCTGACTATACGTAAAGCTGTGTTCAGAGAAACCGTGACTGGAGCAGAATTTGGCCCGTTCTCCGTGGATATGTTCTACATGCTTCAGAACAAGAAAGCTGGCAACATTCATGTGATTGATGACAGATTAATCCCTGGATGAATCTTTTTGTAAACCCTCGAAAGAATACGCTGGGTCGTCCACGGTATCTAAGTTCCGAGAGTAGCGCAATCGTCCCCGTTAATTGTTCCTAAGACGAACCAAAAGGCGGGAACAAAAAGCAACCTTATTCCGCTCCAACAGCATGTGCGTCAAGACAAAATTACTGGATATTTTTTGTAGCATAAACATCTATAAACATTCCTGAATCAGAAAACTGAAGGGCAGTCACCAAAAGCCACTTGTCACCGCCTGTCTGATTGCCTGAAACAGTATCTGGTTATCCTAATATGCAGCTGAGGCCCTGTCTTCATTGTGCGTAGATGTAAACACTCGTCAATGTATTTTTGTTTACTCTCATATTTTGTGTACTGTATGCAATCATATTAGCACCTCCTGTTGAAACCACAACTTTGCATTCTACGGTGTTATTATTATCACCGGTCAAGTTGAACGGTTTGCCACTTCACAGATGATAGACGTCATCAAATAGACAATCACATTAAACTGTTCACACAAAGTGGACTAAGATCTTGCATTCTTAAATCGAAAAATTTGAAAACCTAACTACCAACACCACTTCTTGCTTGATGACTTCATCAACCGTGTATGCCACATCTTTGGTTCAAACCAAGATAACAATTACTTTGAAGCTGTCGATGCATTTTGTTGTAATGGTTTGACGAAATCCATCTAAACTGATATCGGATCGCATCTGATCGACACGCGTCATCGAATCACGGTCGGCAGGGAGGTCAAAATTGTTTACAATGTCCCGCGTCCATTCCGGAGTTGTCAGAACGCGACTTTTATCGATAGCAAAGGCGACCGTTTCCAAACTCTACAACCCCACGTTGTGCACTCAAACAAACTCACACAGACACTGCACCTTCCGTGACTAGTCACACGTAAATCATGCGAAACCCATCTAGTAGTAGTCGATCGTAAACAGCCATTAACAAAGGAAACCGGTGACTTCTGAGGTCAATTTAATGGTATTTCTTCTCTTCCAACTATAATTCCGGTGAGCTTGGTATTTTCTGGATATGCCCAAAGGCATCGCAACCACATTTAAGTGGCTCGTGGTACCCATGCAGATATTCCGTATATATATCCCGTCGGACGGGAAGGCAAAGATGAACTGGTCCTTGAGGCTGTACATGTGGCAAAGCCTCGTGTGGAGTCAAATCCTCTGGACAGACTAGTCCAGATCCAAATTGCATCATTGTGATGGAAGATTCCATGGTTGGAAGCCAAGTGTTGGCGCACCTGCAATGCAATTCACACACTGGTCACAAAGTAAGGCAACAGTCGAGATGTCTGATCTAACACTTGCATCAGGGATTGACCATCTTATTCTGATTGCCCACCCAAGGCATTTTTCACCCTCAAGCATTTACATTCTTTGTACGGGTTTTCTGTCTTGGGATGTGGATTCTTGAGAGGAATATCTTTTGACTTCAAATAGCTTCACGAGATGTCTATCAAGTACGTTTTTAATGATTTCCTGTTCAGGTAGCAACTTTTTGTGTCTTTTACACGGTGACTTACACATACGTGTACACGAACAACTCGGTTGAAAGCTTTATTTTCAGTTGAATATCTACTTAAGAATTTTTCCTGATTCACCTAAACGGAACGTGCTATTGAGTTAGACAAAAAAGCAACTAACAGATATCATTGCCGGTCAGCTGTATAAATATGCGGTATTCATCCTAAATTAAAGAATAACATAGACAATATTTCACCATATTTCATTTTATATACACGATTCGTTTCCAAATGTTTCTCGTGAATCAGCTAAGCTCTTTTGATCTAATTAATATATCTATATTTTACAAGAATGTTTTCTGCCTAGACCTTTAGGCAAACTGGAAATCTTTCACACCAGTTTTCATTGAGATCTGTCGTTGCTTTTATGTAACTGACATTCTCTGTAGTGGACGTTTGACGGTCAGATAATGTAATTAATTGTTTAGTTTGGTTTTTTTACCAGTTGATCTGTGAACATACTAGCACCCATCACAGTCACTAACAGGCTTGCGGTTAAATATTGAAAACACTCTCTACTATGATCACAACGAAGTAAAAGGTAGCACCTTTGATGTTTATGAGTCTCATTAACATCATATATGCTGACTACTGAAACTCATAACCTGTATCTGATCGTCAGAATAGTATTCCAGTCACTCATCCACTGGACTATGAGGCGGTGATCAATACCGTTGCATGAAAGTATATCAGTTGCTTACCTTCGTTGCCTGCATGATACCAATGAGAGACAAGGTCGAAAGATTTGTCCAGAGCCTCATCGGTGACCACTGAACCAAGTGTTTGCAAACTGCACAGAAGCCCTTTTGAAGCCTTGGCAGATTCGTGGTGGTTTTTTGAAAGAATACATTCATACAAAACTCCAAGAGTTTGGTCCATGCGCATAAGCAACACCAATTAAAGTGGACTCAGAGAATCTGTAATTGATCATTTTAATAATGCAGCTACTTATTGTAGACAAACGAATTTATGTTCCAACTCTATCGGCGTTGTGTTACTATATATATATATATATATATATATATATATATATATATA